>ML315245.1:0-47137 GCA_005239505.1 Nicotiana paniculata
CCTATATTACTTGTCGACCACGTACACTTGCGTGTGCATTGGGAAATCAACCAACACTAACCGTGTACTTTCCCCCAAAATTATCAAGGCTCTATATGTGAATTCATTAATATTCAACTACAAAAGTATTGCTTTACTAGATAAAATTTGTAGAGGGTGGTGATTGGCCCAAATTTGAACCCTTCTCCCTTTCAAACTTGACAAATTCCATCCAATTACTTAAATTAAAAATAGCCGATCGTCAAGCAATAAAGTAATAAATAAAATACCGCTTTCATGAGGACTTGTTTAACTAAATTAGATTGTGCTAATTATTTAAGAAAAAGTAAACAAAAGTTTTTAATTTTAAAAACTAAACTAAAAAGAAATAACTAATAAACTCTAAATGAAGGAAGAGCATATTTTTATACTATCAATGTGATGAGAATGATCTAAGGTTATGGGCTATCTAATATTCCTATCGTACTCTTCAATTGATTCAACTTCTTAATTTATCTAGTTTACTAGTTGACTGGATCGTACATATGACTAGCATGCTCCCGCAGTACTGGGGTGGGTATCGGTCGGTTCAGTTCGATTGTAAATGTTATCGCTTCGGCATATTGGTTATCTGTTTATAAATATGCTAAACTGATAATAGAACCAATATGATATTATTTATCAGATATCGGTTAATTGGTTATCATTTCTTATCGGTTAATTGGTTATCATTCCTTATCGGTTTACCCGACAAGAATAAAAAGATCCAAAAATTTCATAATTTTATTATAGAAATCGTGACCATACTGTTAAGAGAAATGAATTGAATTTTAAAAAAAATAAAGGAGTAAATTATTCAACTTTAGAAAAGAAAATGTAACAACCTGATTGGTTGTTTTGAGCATTTGTACTTCACTCGGTTGTTTGAGGGCATGAGCAGTTCCGTATGATGTATTGCGACTTGTCTGTATCGGCGGTTTTGGTTTTTCAGGTAATTCAGAATTGATTTAGAATAATGAATTTTATGATTAGAGCTTTAAAGTTGGAAGAGTTGACCAAGTTTGACTTTTTTAGTCTTTGTAGGGATTTGATAGTTCCGTTAGGTCTGTATAGTGATTTTGGACTCGGGCGTATGCCCTGATTTGCATTTGGATATTTCTAGAAGGTTTCAGCTCTAATTGGCGAAAGTTAAAAATTTGAAGTTTTGGAAAGTTCATAAGTTTGACCGAGAGTTGATTTTGAAGATATCGGTCAAAGCTAGCCAAATGATAGTATGTGTTATGGTTCAGTCATTGTGGACTTTCGGAGGGTTATTTATATATTTGTGGATGACCGGAGTTAATTTGGGGTCCCCTTTAGTAGGCCCATTGAGGATGTGTATTCTACATCGGGTCGAATTTGTTGACTCAGAATTGTTTGTGTTGAGGGGTGCGATATTCGGTTAGATTTGAGCTTGTTAGTGTTCGAATATGTTCTATGAGTTACTCTTCTATGCTATGAGGGGTTGTGATTTATTGGTTTTGTGAATACATGATGTAGTTCTGTTTGGGCCTTATAGCAGAATTCGAGCGAGATGTTGATTGGGGTGTGGAATGGTTGATTGCGCCTGGTTATGGTTTTTCCCAGTTGTGATATATTGCGTTAATTTCTTTTCCATGGTTATGGTCATGCACTTGTGTACTTAGTGTCGAATTCCTTATGGTTGTTGATTTTGAGCATTGGGGCTCGAGGTATTTCATATGGATTGGTGTTTAGATGTGTCACGCATTGCAGCTGGGTTATGTTGGGATATGATCCCTTGTGATAGATTCGTGTTTTTTGGTTCTACTGTGTGTGATAGGTTCTTAGCATTGCATTGTGGTGGTTATTGTTGAGCTTGCGGAAAGGTTCTCTCATTTGAGTCAATTTTTTCATTTTTAAGTGCATTTGAATTGTTGCGTATTGGTGCACGGATCGCACGGTGTGTGGCTCTAGGTAGTATTGGTGTGGCATGTCTATATAGTAGCTTGTATTTGATGAGATGAAGCCTTTCAGCCAGAAATGGTTACTATTGGATTTGATTATAGTATGTATGGAGGAATAATATCGAATGTCGGCTTAGGATTTGTCTTGGTTCTGATTGGATGAGAGAGGGCTCCATGACTTGTTAATCTGATAAGTGATTAAGAGTTTCTGCGTGTTTCTTTCATCATCGACAATGTACGAAGGTTTTAGAATGAGGTTTTGTTTGATGTGAGGTTCATTACCGGTATTGGGTGTGTCTTGAGCAGCTACTATGGTCAAAAGTTTTTGTTGTAACCATCTGAGTTATGTGGTACATCATGTGATTACATCTTGGGTTATGGTTATGGCTCGATACAACTTGTTCACACTTATATAGAGTGTAGGTGCGAGATTCGGGTATTGTAAGGAATTCTGGATGTGGAAATTATATTCTAAGGTTTACGGTCTAAGGTTGGATTACTAATCTTCAATTATGTTGTGTTGTCAGGCTTATATGGATGGATGTGATGTAGGATCACCCCCGGGTATGTGCATGGTAAGGTTACACGGCAGTTTGATGGCCTTGGAATGACCCTTTGCACGTTCGAGGACGAACATATGTTTAAGTGGGGGAGAATGTAACGATCCGATCGGTCGTTTTGAACATTTGCACTATGATGGGTTGTTTGAGAGCATGGGTAGCTCTGTATGATGTATTACGACTTGTCTATATCGGCGGTTTTGGTTTTTCAGGTAATTCAGAGTTGATTTGGAAGAAAGAATTTCATGATTGAAGCTTTAAAGTTGGAAGAGTTGACCAAGTTTGACTTTTTAGTGTTTGACCTCGGATTGGAGATTTGATAGTTTTGTTAGGTCTGAATGGTGATTTTGGATTTGGGCGGATCCCCCGATTTGCATTTGGATATTCTAGAAGGTATCGGTGCTAATTGGCGAAAATTAAAAATTTGAAGGTTTGGAAGGTTCATAAGTTTGACCGAGAGTTGACTTTGAAGATATCGGATTCGGATTGTGATTCCGAGAATTGAAATATAATTTGAGACTTGTGTGCAACATTTGAATTCATTTCGACTTGATTTGATATGTTTCGGCGCGAGTTTTTGGAAGTCGAAAGTTCGAAAGTTCATTATGTATTTCGTCGTTTCGAAGTTGTTACGCGAGATTTGAGGCCTCGAGTAGGTCTGTGCTATATTTTAGAATTGTCCATATGTTCATACGGGGTCCCGAGGGGCTCGGGTGAGTTTCAGATAGGTTTGGGTTGTGTTGTGCTCGTTTTCTTATGTTTCAATATCGTTTCTTCAAGCATAAATAGTACCACATTTAAACAAATGAGCTCCAATTTCTGTTTTAATTGAAGCACCAGATAAGTATCGTAATTGCGGAGCCATAGAAAAAGGAATCGTCGCATTTGGAGCTCGTATGAGGAGTGTATGGTCATTTTACTAAGAATTGGGTTGCCAGATTTTACAAACTTATTACGAAATTGCTACTGACTTCGTATTTAAAAATCTGCACTATTTTCAATACTGAAAATAATATATCTCCTTCATTATAAGGTCAAATGGAGTGATTCAAAACCTTACTTCACTGAAATTTCAGAAGGAATCCATTCGAGGCATCAAAAGCGGGTTTCAGGATGGTTTGGCACACGAAACGAGGCCGAATAACTGGGCAAAAATATTTAGTATCGAGGGCCTATTCATTTGGTCATATTTTGAGTTGGGGAGCTCGGATATGGACAATTTTTGGAGGATATTTTCACTATATGGATTGGGGAAAGTGTTTTATACTCTATTTGGTTATATTTCATGTATCCATCTTCGTTTTTTGCATTTGATTGATGATTTCAAAGTAAAATTTGGGGAGTTTTGTCTAAAATTTTATAAAGTGAATTTTTGAGTTTTGAAAATCGATTCGGAGTCATATTTGGGTGAAACTAGTATGGTTGGACTCGTAATTGAATGGGTTGTCGGATTTTGTGAGTTTTGTCAGATTCCGAAGTGCGGGCTTGGGTTTGACATTTTGGTCGATTTTGGGATTTTGATTAAAGATTCGACCTTTATCGATTGTGTTGTTTTCCTTTGGCATTATATGATGTATTTGAGTTGCTTTTGGATAGTTTCGAGCCGTTCGGAGGTCGGTACGTGTGGGATGGAATTTTAGAACACTGTTTGGCTTACTCGGTATTGGATTTGGCTTGTTCGAGGTAAGTAACACTTCTAAACTTGGTGCTGAGTGTATGAATCCTTGAATAAACGTGTTATGCGTTTGGTTTGAGGTGTCGCACATACTAGGTGGCAGGCGTGTTGCGTGCACCGTGTGAATTATGGCTCGGTTAATTCTGTGGTACTGTATAGTTACTTAGTCTTGTCTTTATCCATTAAATTTCTACGTGATAAAGAAATTAAGTTGTTATCTATGTTGGAAACCATGTTTAGGCTATATTTTTGTTATGTTGGGGCCCACTGAGGTTATTTTAGTTGTTGAGATATTTGCTTAAATTGCAGTTACATACTCAGTCATATTCATTCATATGCATATCACATCTCAATCTCTATTATCCATTGTTGTCACAACATGTTATCATTATTTGAGCTGATTGGCATAAGATTTATGAGCCCGAGAGACTGGAGAGGTTGGTACCTGAGTTGGGGCCTGAGTGCCGAGTTTTGAGTGATATATGTATATATGTGGATCGGGTTGCATGCCTCAACGAGCCTTATGGTTTTATATGTGTGAATCGAGTTGCACACCGCAACGAGCCTTATGGCTATGAATGTTTGATCGGGTTTCACGCTGCGACAAGCCTTATGGATTTATATGTGTTGATCGGGTTGAACGCCGCAACGAATGTGGATTGGGCTTCATGCCGTAACTAGCCTTATATATATATATGTGTGTGTGTGTGTGTGTGTGTGTGTGTGTGTCTGTGTATGTGTGTGTATATAGGATCAGGATGCACGCCGCAACGTGTTTTATTGATTTATGCCACGATTGGCTTGATATAGATCTTGGACTGAAGGATCCCCTCCGGAGTTTGCACAACCACAGTATGCGCAGGATCTATTGATTTATGATGGGATCGGGTTGTGCGCCACAAAAATACCGTACAATGCAGAGTGACCGGGTATGTTGAGTAAATGAGCGTGATGAGTGGGTGTGTGAGACAGTGAGATGGAGTACTCTGAGAGTGTGGGTACATGAGTTCATCACTATGGTGCATTGCTTAACATGTATACTTGGCACACAGGCATAGAGATGCATTACCTAATGTTACACGGTTTTGTGTCATCTATGACATTCACATGCACATTGACATATAGGCATAGATATGTACTATCTTCATGCCATATGATATTGAGACTTCTTAACTGTTATTGAAAGTTTTGTTGAAAAATCACAGTTTTCAAACTTACACATATCTTGGTGTTTTTGGTGAAAGGTTTGATATTTATTGTTATACTTGAAAAACATGCCTATTTTCCGTAATTGTGAACGAGCTGAGCTATTTCCAGTACCATCTTCATTATTTTGTTATGAACTGTTGCTGGTCATTGGAGTTGGACTCGGACCCTTGTCACATCTCGTCACTACTTTGAACCTAAGGTTAGGTTTGTTACTTATTGAGTACATGGGGTAGATTTTACTCATACTACAGTTCTACACCTTGCGTGCTGATGTTGGATGATGATGTTCATGTGTATGGCGGGAGCTGGATTTGAAGATGTACCTGTGTTCCGGTTACAACTGCCTCTTGTCCATGGTAGCTTTAGAATTTTTATTTTTTTCATGTATTTTTTCAAATAAATGACGTATTTATTTCATACCAGCTTTGTAAACCCTAAATCCTAGAAGCTCATGATTTGTACTACCAGTCATTGGGAAATTCTTGTATAAAAGCAGTTGTATTATCATCTCTTTTCTTTATAAATCTCATTAAATTGGTTAGTTGTTAAGTGTGTTACCGACATATTGGTTAGGTGTCATCACAACTAGTTGGATTTTGGATCGTGACAGAAAACTTTCTTTGCATGTAAAAATCCTAACAACTAGTCACTACTTCTCACTCTTTATTTGTTGTTGTTACTTATTGGTTGGAATACTCACTTTACTCCCTGCACCTTGTGTGCAGATCCAGACGAATCTGGACACGATATCGGCTGTTGAATATTCCGGTTGTAGATTTCTTGGAGATAGCAAGGCAAGCTGCTTGGCGATCGCGGCCCTACTCCTCTCCCTCTTATCTTCCTTTAGTTGTATATAGTTATTTTTCCAGACTATGTTAGTCTCGATATTGTCAGACAAATTGTAGCAGATGCTCATGGCTAGTGACACCCCAATGTCGGGATTTTCTTTTCCGTTATTCTGTTTGATTTGAACTCCTTTTTAAATATTTTATATTAAATAGCTTTGAAACTATCCTTGAAATAAAAATATCGATTTGTTTTGGTAATGTGTCGGCTTTCCTAGTACCACGATAGGCGCCATCATACAGGGTTAGTTTTGGGTCTTGACAAGTTGGTATCAGAGCCTAGGTTACATAGGTCTCATGAGTCATGAGTAGGTTTAGTAGAGTCTTGCGGATCGGTACAGAGACGTCCGTACTTATATTCGAGAGTCTACAGAACCCTTAGGAAAAATCTCACATTCTTGAATTCTTGTCGTGCAAATCCATTTATTCTTGTAACTAAACTTCTATTGTTTCATTGTCTTACAGATGGTGAGGACTCACACTGCCGGATAGGGTGACCAGCCACCAGTACTACCAGCAAGGCCCGCGAGAGGCCGAGGACGCTGTTAAGGCCATGGTAGAGGTAGAGGCGTAGCCTGCACGATAGTCGGGGCAATACCATTAGACCCTCCAGTTTTCCCAAACCAGGTTCCAGTCACAGATGCTCCAGGGGGACCAGCTCAGGCACCATCTGTGCCTATTATGATTCCTGGCCTTCAGGAGGCCCTAGCTTAGATTTATCTGTATTTACTGGCCTTGCTCAGGCGGTCTCTATTTCTACGGCCGCAACTACTTCTCAGGCCGTGGGAGGCACTCAGACTCATGCCGCCCACACACCGGAGCAGGTTGTTCAGGGACTTCAGACACCGGGGGCACCACCAGCCCAGCTGGTTGCATTCGCTCAGGACTATGTAGTTCTTGTCATTCTTGAGGATGATCAGCGTATATTAGAGAGGTTTGGGAGACTCCAGACTCCATCTTTCAGTGGTTTAGAGAGTGGGGATGCACAGGGTTTCTTAGATAAGTGTTAGAGGATACTCCGGACAATAGGTATTCTGGAGACTAGTAGGGTCTCATTCACTACTTTCCAGTTCTCTAGGGCAGCATTTAGTTTGTGGGAGGCTTATGAGAGGCGTAGGTCGGTTGGCACATCAGCACTTACTTGGCAGCAATTCTCCATTCTCTTTCTGGAGAAGTTTGTACCTCAATCCCATAGAGAGGAGCTGCGCAGGCAGTTTGAGTAGCTTCGTCACGGTGATATGTCTATGACATAGTATGAGATGCAGTTCTCCGAGGTGGCCTGTCATGCGATCTGGTTGGTTCCCACATACATCGAGAGGATTAGGAGGTTTATATATGGCCTCGATTTTCAACTTCGATTGCTTATTACTAGAGAGAGGGTGTCTGGTGCTACTTTTGATGATGTTGTCTACATTTCTCAACAGATTGAGATGGTTCATGGTCAGGAGAGGGTTGGGAGGGAGGCCAAGAGGCCTCGTGGTCAGAGTTGATTCAGTGGTGCTCCTCATAGGGGTCAGTTCCAGCACGACAAAGGTCGTCCTTTCAGGCATGCTCAGTCAGCTCGCCCAGTTCATCGTGGTGCATCATCGGGCCATGGTTCTAACAGTTCTCATCAGGGCCACTCATCACTTAGTCCCCTCCCAGCCTAGAGTTCATCCCGTGCTCCATCAATTTAGGGATCCTCCATGCCAGGTTCTTCTACAAGTTATCCCGGTGCTAGGGGTTCCCTTCTGTCCCCGTCACCAGCACCAGGGGGTTGTTTTGAGTGTGGGGAGTTTGGGAATATATGGAGCCAGTGTCGTCGTCGTTATAGGGGTCTGCCTTAGCAGAGGATTCAACCATCGACTTCAGCACCAATGACTTCACCACCCGCCCAGTCAGCTAGGGGTGGAGGTCAGTCAGCTAGGGGTCCCTCTAGAGGGGGAGGTTGATCAGATGGTAGTCAGGCCCGTTTCTATGCACACCCAGCCAGACCAGATGATATTACTTTAGATGCCGTGATTACATATATTGTCTCAGTTTGTCACAGAGATGCCTCCGTATTATTTGACCCTGGTTCCACGTATTCATATGTTTCCTCATATTTGCTCCTTTTCTGGATATGCCCCATGAGCCTTTAGTTTCATCTGTTCATGTATCTACTTATGTGGGCGATACTATTATTGTGGACAACGTATATTGGTCATGTGTGGTGACTATTGGGGTCTGGAGACGCGAGTGGACCTTTTGTTTCTCAGTATGGTCGAATTTAATGTGATATTGGGTATGGATTGGTTATCTCAATGACATGCTATTCTAGATTGTCATGCTAAGAGCGTGACGCTGGTGATGCCAGGAAATTCGAGGGTTGAGTGGAGCGGTTCTATAGATTATGTACCAAGTAGGATGATTTCATACTTAAAGGCTCGGCGTAAGGTTGAGAAGGGTTGCCTATCTTATTTGGATTTTGTGAGAGATGTTAGTGCAGAGACTCCTACTATTGATTCTGTTCCGGTAGTACGTGAATTTCCAGATGTGTTTCCTGCAAACCTGTAAGGCGAGCCGCCTGACAGGGATATTGACTTTGGTATTGATTTTGTGTCGGGCACTCAACCCATTTCTATTCCACCATATCGGATGGAACCGGAGGAGTTGAAGGAATTGAAAGAACAATTTTAGGAACTCCTTGATAAGGGGTTTATTCGGCCTAGTGTGTCACCTTGGGGTGCACCGATTCTATTTGTAAAGAAGAAGGATGGTTCCATGAGGAAGTGCATTGATTACAGGAAGTTGAACAAGGTCACAGTCAAGAACAAGTATCCTCTTCCTAGTATTGATGATTTATTTGACCAGCTTCAGGGAGCGAGGGTGTTCTCCAAGATTTATTTGAGGTCTGCGTATCACCAGTTGAAGATTCGGGATTTGGAAATTCTTAAAACAACTTTCAGGACCCGTTATGGCCATTATAAGTTCTTGGTCGTGTCTTTTGGGCTGACCAATGCCCAATAGTGTTCATGCATTTTATGAATAGTATATTCCAGCCCTATTTGGACTCCTTCATTATTGTATTCATTGATGATAACTCGTAGCCAGGGGAGCATACTCAGCATTTGAGGATTGTATTACAGAGATTAAGGGAGGAGAAGCTTTATGCAAATTTTTCCAAGTGTGAGTTTTGGCTCGATTTAGTAGCATTCTTGGGGCACGTGGTGTCCAGTGAAGGTATTCAGGTGGATACGAAGAAGATAGAGGAGGTGCAGAGTTGTCCTAGACCGTTGTCAACCACGGAGATTAGAAGATTTCTTGGTTTGTAAGGTTGCTACCGTCGCTTCGTGGAGGGATTTTCATCTATTGAATCTCCCTTGAACAAATTGACCCAAAAGGGTGCTCCATTCAGGTGGTCGGACGAGTGTGAGGAGAGCTTTCAGAAACTCAAGACTACTTTGACCACAACTTCAGTATTAGTTCTGCCATCAGCTTCAAGTTCTTATAACGTGTATTGTGATGCATCAAGGGTAGGCATTGGATGTGTTTTGATGTAGGAGGGTAGGGTGATTGACTATGCCTCGCGCCAGTTGAATAACCATGAGAAGAACTATCTTGTCCATGATCTTGAGTTAGCAGCCATTGTTCACGCCTTGAAGATTTGGCGTCATTATTTGTATGGGGTTCATTGTGAGATCTATGCTGATCACCGAAGTCTGCAGCATCTATTTAAAAATAAGGATCTTAATTTGCGTCACCGGAGATGGTTGGAGCTTCTTAAGGACTATGATATCACTACTCTGTACGGTCTGGGGAAGGCCAATGTTGTGGCCGATGCTTTGAGCCGCCGGGCGGAGAGTTTGGGTATTTTGGCATACCTTTTAGCAGTAGAGAGACCCTTGGCATTGGATGTTCAGGCCTTAGCAGGTCAGCTTGTGAGATTGGATATTTTGGAGCAGATTCGGGTATTGTCTTTCGTGGTCTCCAAGTCTTCTCTTTATGATCGTAACAGGGAACGTCAGTATGATGACCCCTAGTTTCTCGTTCTTCAGGACAGGGTCCGACGAGGTGATGTTAGGGATGTGACTATTGGTGATGACAGCGTGTTGAGGATGCAAGGCCGAATATGTGTACCTAATGTAGATGGGTTTGGGATTTGATTCTTGAGAAGGCCCACAGCTCGCGGTATTCCATCCATCCGGGTGCCGCGAAGATGTACCAGGAATTGAGACAACACTATTGGTGGAGGCGGATGAAGAAAGATATAGTTGGGTTTGTATCTCGGAGTCTCAACTGTCAGCAGGTTAAGTATGAGCATTAGAGACCGGGTGGCTTGCTTCAGAGATTAGAGATCCCGGAGTGGAAGTGGGAGCGGATCACCATGAACTTTGTAGTTGGGCTCCCACGGGCTTCGAGGAAGTTCGATTCTATTTGGGTTATTATGGATCGGTTGACCAAGTCTGCGCACTTCATTCCTATTTGTGGCTGAGATTTATATTCGGGACATTGTTCTTCTGCATGTTGTCCCAGTTTTCATCATTTCAGATAGAGGTACTCAGTTCACATCACAGTTTTGAAGGGCCGTGCAACGAGAGTTGGGTACTTAGGTTGAGTTGAGCACATGTTTTCACCCTTAGAAGAGCGGACAGTCCAAGTGCACTATTCAGATATTGGAGGACATGTTGCGCTTGTGTCATTAACTTTGGTGGTTCATGGGAGCAGTTTCTGCCACTCAATAAGTTTTAATATAACAACAGTTATCAGTCGAGTATTCAGATGGCTCCGTATGAGGATTTATATGGGACGAGGTATAGGTCTCCAGTAGGATGGTTTGAGCTGGGTGAGGCTAGGCTCTTGGGTACAAACTTGGTTCAGGATGCTTTAGATAAGGTGAAATTGATTCAGGAGCGACTTCGCACGACACGGTCTAGGTAGAAGAGCTATGCGGATAGGAAGGTCCGCAATGTGTCTTTTATGGTTGGGGAGAAGGTTTTGCTGAAGGTATCACCCATGAAAGGTGTTATGAGGTTTGGGAAGAGGGGCAAGTTGAGCCCCTGGTTCATTGGGCTTTTTGAGGTGCTTAAGAGGATAGGGGAGGAGGCTAACAAGCTTGCTTTGCCACCCAGCTTTTCGAGTGTGCATCCGGTATTTCATGTTTCCATGCTCCGGAAGTATGTTGGCGATCCGTCCCATGTTTTAGACTTCAACACAGTTCAGTTGGAGGGTGATATGACTTACGATGTGGAGTCGGTGGCTATTTTGGATCGGCAGGTTCGAAAGTTGAGGTCAAAGGACATAGCTTCAGTGAAGGTGCAGTGGAGGGGTCAGCCTACGGAGGAGGTCACCTAGGAGACTGAGCGGGAGATGCAGATCATATATCCACACCTATTTGAGATTCCGAGTATGCTACTAGACTCGTTCGAGGATGAATGTTTGTTTAAGAGGGGGAGGATGTAACAACCCGGCCGGTCATTTCGTCAGTTATAGCCTCGTTTCCCCTATTTCTGCTTCCTTTTGTGTTCTTCAGTTGTATTTTTATTGTATCGTGTTGGTTGGTTCGGGTACGGAGTGGTTTCGGAGTGGAATGAGACACTTAGTCTCCTATTTAGAAGCTTAAGTTGGAAAAATCAACCGGATATTGACTTATGAGTAAACAATCTCAGATTTGGATTATTATGGTTCGGTTATATCCGTTAGGTGATTTCACACCTAGGAGCGCGTTCGAAATGTGATTTGGAGGTCTGTGGTAGAATTAGGCTTGAATTGGCAAAAGTTGAAAATTTGGCAATTTTGTTCAGTCGTGGAAAATTTAATATAGGGGTCGGAATGGAATTATCAAAGTTGGAGTAGGTTTGTAGTGTCATTTTTGAAGTGTGTATAAAATTTGAGGTCATTTGGATGAGGTTTTGTAGGTTTCGGGTGGTTAACGGATTTTTTTTGGACTTTGCAAAATGGCTAATGGCTGCTGGTGTAATTTTATGGTTTCTTCATACGCGATCGCGTGGGTAAGTCCGCGATCGCGTGGGTAAGTCCGCGATCGCGTAGGCTTATTTGGGGCAGAGGCATGTTTATTCTATGTGATACCAGAGTTTGGAACCCGATCGCGTGCGTGTGTGAAGATATGCTTCGCGAACGCGTGGTCAATGTTGTGTTCGCGTAGAAGTAATCGAGCTGGTGAGGAGGTGAGGTAATTGCTCTACGCGGTCGTGTGAGGTAGGATGCGATCGCGTAGGTTTGAGAGGCAGTGACTCATGATCGCCTTGGTAATTCTGTGTTGGCGTGGGGTTAACGTGTGGGCAACCTGCTTTGTGCTTCGCGATCGTGAGGTCATTTCCGCGATCGCGATGAAGGATATCTATGTAGCAGTGTTAAATTTCAAAATCGAGGGTTTGAGCTCATTTTTCATATTTTGATCTAGAAACCACGGATTTGGGCGATTTTCGAAGGGATTCTCTTGGAGTTGATTGGGGTAAATGTTTCTCACTTTGTTTTGGTTAAATTCCATGATTGTATCTTGATTTTTATCATCTAAATTGTAATTTGGGGTGAAAATTTGGAGGGAAAATGGAAGAGTTCTTGAGGTACAATTTTGGGGTTTTGAATGGGATTTATTCGTCGGATTTGAGTAAATTTTGTATGGTTAGACTCGTGAGTGAATGGGCTTTCAAGGTTTGTAACTTTTGTCGGATTACGAGACGTGGGCCTGAAGGTCGGGTTTGAGCCAATTTCGGGTTTGCGGTCTAATCTCTTAGTTTTTCTTGTGGAATTCATTCCATTAGTGTATATTGATGGTATTGTACTGGTTCTAAATAGATTCGTAGCATTTGGAGGCCGAGTCGAAGGGAAAGAGCATCGTGGAGTAGATATTTTATCGGTGTGAGGTAAGTAACGATTGTAAATCTGGTCCTGAGGGTACGAAACCCCGAATTTTTGTATCATTTTACTATTTGGAGGTGGCGCACATGCTAGGTAAAGGGCGTGTGGGCGTGCACCATTGGGGATTGTGACTTGGTCCTTCCCGTATCAACTGCAAAGTTGAATATTTTGTTGAAACTATATGATTCTTATGTGTTTTAGAAAGAATTTCTGTAAATCGAGTTGGATGACATGTTTAGGCCTTATGCCAGAGTTGTTTGGACCCTTAGAGGTCTTTTCTTGCTATCCTCTCATTGTTTTCGATTGGAAATCTATACTTAGTCATGTCCATACTTATTACTGCATAACTCAGTCTTTGTTACTCTATTTTGATGCAAATATAAATGTTGTTCGGACTGAATACTTTGTTTTTTTCTGAGAGCGCGAGAGGCTGGAGAGGTTTATGACTGGTGTGGTCGAGGGCCTGATTTGTGAGGATATTTATGGGATCAGGCTGCACGCCTCATCATGTTTGATATAGGCCGAGGGCCTCATTGATTTATGCCATGTTTGGCCTGATATAGTTCTTGGGCTGAAGGAGCCTCTCCGGAGTCTGTACACACCTCCAGTGACCGCAGGTACCTACTGAGTGCGAGTGCCGACTGCCGACTGCTGAGTTACTAGGAGTTTGCCCGAAGGGCTATTTATGATTTCATCATTTTGTCACCTTTCCATTGAGCCTCTGTTTGAATATGTTGAAAGATATTTAAAAATAATTTTACTGTAACGGGATTTAAACGAGCTGATTTGATTCAAACTCTTGTTTTAAAAGCATGTCGTATTTTACTGATTCATGGCCTGCGAATCCCTTATCACCTGATTCATGGCCCAGGACGCCATGGTCTAAGTGTCACGATCCAAAATCTATTAAGGTCGTGATGGCGCCGGACACCACTGTCAGGCAACCCAATCTTTAATTGGTTGAAATAGATTCATATTTTAACATTTTTGAAATCATTGTCTTTAACTTGTTACGTCATAACTAAAAAAATCCGTTAAGTAAATACAATAGTTTAATATTCCATTTTTGTTTTATAAAATACATCCCATACATATCCCAGAACCCGGTGTCACAAGTACATGAGCAGTTTCTAAGAATTTTACAATTTCTACAAATCTTGTCCGAAATAAAAGTGGACAAGGAAATTAAAATAAAGTAATACAATACGAGGGAGACTCCGTCAGCTGCGGATCGCCTCCGAATGATACAGCTCGCCTAAATCTACAAACCATCCACATCGCGATGAAGGTACATGTGCAATAAAAATGCACAACAAGTGTAGCATGAGTACGAAAACAACGTATACTCAATAAGTCGCTCGCCTAACCTCAGAGAGGTAGTGACGAGAGGTCGAATTAGACACTTGCTAAAGGTCAATTTAGTATATTCAAGTGTGACACTAAGCATGACCATCATAGGAAATTTATTAAAATCAGGAATAAATATATCAACTCCTTCTACATTTAACACTTTAAATCTTCGTCATTTCAGTTGACAATTTAAATCATAATCCGGGATAAAAAACATCAAACTTATTTCACATTTTACACATCAATTCTCCTTCTTCATAACTGGCCATTAAAACTTCCTTAGGCCGATAAACATGTGTAAATCACAGTAATACGCAGTAAATATCATGCGCAAGCAATGCCGAGGGTCGATGGCCAGAACCAACATAAACATAAATTGTGCACTGCCGAGGGTCGAACGGCCCGGATCATAGATGCATCTATTTTCCCCGCTCGCGAATCAATCATGCGACGCTGTCAACATAATAATAATAAGGCTAACCTGCTCGAAAATCATACATGCGACTCAGGTGCTCATATGTACACGTATTCACATAATAAATCCGCATTCTTATCAAGAAAACAACTTCTCAAGAAATGATAAAATCCTCTTAAAGGAACACGAAAAATAGCATTTAAATCTCTGTTTATAAACTCATTTTTTGCCAAGTTTAATAATATTTCATAATATAACCTCATCAGGTATACAATTATCCACGGAGGAAATCAATTATCTTTCTAGATGATTAAGAAGATGAACTCTAGTTTTCTTAGATATTCAATTACTGTATTGATCATATTAGCGGTCTAATATTACTGGCAAGATCACAAGTACAACAAGTAAGGCATGCTAGTGGATCCTAGACTACCCGGACATGGCATAATAGTAGCTACGCACGGACTCCCATCACCTCGTGCGTACGTAGCCCCCCGCAGATAGTAGAACCTACTTAATTAGTTCACCTAAGGAGACAATTCCCCCTCACAAAGTTAGAAAGGAGACTTACCTCACTCCGAATTGCATAACCGGCTTCCAAGCCCTTCTGACGACTCCAATGGACGCACAACGCCCCCAAAACTATCCAAATAACGACAAAACAATGAAAATATACTATAGCATTTGCAAATATTCAAATTAGATAATTTCCCAACTCCGCTCAGTAGATTGACCAAAATGCCCTCAGGCTCACGTGTCCGGAATCCGAAATTTCTCGAAGATATATTCTACCCATAGCCTTACCAGCTCAAATATACAATTTACACTAAATTCCATGCTCAAATTCGTGGTGGAAATCAAAAATACCATTTCTAGGTTTTTCTTCAAAATTTTCCAATTTTTCCACAATTTGTCATGTATAATTCCATGTAATAACTTTGCATTTAACTTAGAATCATGAAGGAATTACTTACCTAGCATTGCATGAAGAAAATCCTCTCTTGAAGTCCCTCAAAATCTCCCCACACCATAAGAAAATGGGAGAAATGAGCCAAGAATCCCGTTTAAAATAATACACTACCCAAGCATCCTTCTGTGCGATCGCACAACATCAACCGCGATCGCACAAGCAAAATCCCAGAAGCCTCCCAGCACACCCTATGCGATCGCACAGTCACATCTGCGGTTGCACAAGCCAAAACCTGTAGCCTCATTTTTTTCTTCTATGCGGTTGCATTCCCCCTTGTGCGATCGCACAAGCCAAAAATTCCTGCCCTCAAATTCTTCTCCGCGATCGCACAACTAAGGTTACGATCGCATTGAGTCCCCAAAACACCAAAAAATAGCATCAACCAAACACTTGAAAATAACCCGGAACCATACCCGAGGCCCTTGGGACCCCGTACAAATCACAAAACACAATCCCATAACCTCATACGGACTTTCTTGAGGCTTCGAATCACATCAAACAATGCCGAAATCATGAATCACACTAAAATTCAACTTTATGAACTTTGAAATTTCCAACGTCTACATCCGATGCCGAAGCTTATCAAATCACGTGCGATTGACCTCAAATTTTTCACCCAATTCATATTCGACATTACGGACCTGCTCCAACTTACGAAATCGCATTCCGACCCCTATCAAAATTTTCACTTCCGGTCGGATTTCTCAAAAACCTTCAAATTTCTATCTTTAGCCAAACGACTTCAAAAGAACCTACGGACATCTGCATTCACTTCCGATTGCGCTCCCAACTCCAAAATAACCATACGAAGCTATTCCCAGACTCGGAATCCCAAACGGAGATCAATATCCATGAAATACGCTTCAAGCCAAACTTAGGAAATTCCTTCAAAAATGCTGACTTCTACAATATATGCAGAAACGCTCTCGGGTTATCCAAGACCCGATACGGACATACGCCCAAGTCCCAAATCATCATACAAACCTGCAGGAACCTTCAAATCGTGATTCGGAGGTCGTTTACTCAAAATTCGAATCTTAGTCAATTCTTCCAACTCAAGGCTTCAGAAATGAGAATTTTCTTTCCATATAAACTCTAAACTTCCTGAAATTCAATTCCGACCACACCTACAAGTCATAATACCTTAAACGGAGCTGCTCATGACCTCAAACTGCTGAACGACGCGCTAAAGATCAAAACGACCGGTCGGGTCGTTACATTCTCCCCCACTTAAACAGACGTTCGTCCTCGAACGTGCCAAGAACTGCTCTGGAGTTATCTGAAATCACTGTTTAACACCTCGAGCACCTGCCCGTGCTACCACAACCCGGTTGGGTACATTAGCTTGATCAAATCTAAGATTTCTTCTTTTATCCATATAATAAGCTTAGAATCCAGTTCCAATACCTGAAATTTTCGGCCAGGCCTAGTTCCATTATATAAACATCGTATCAACTACACACGATGTACCAGAACATGACTGCATACCTTTGCTGAATTAGCACCATGCACCACAAAATTCATCATCTAACCACAATGACGTTCCCTGAACCTTAACAGCCAAAATTGTACGAATATGATGCTCCCAATGCACCTTACAATATATATATACATATATCCGACTGTAATGCTGATGGTACCACCACAACGGAGGAGATGTGTAGAAATTCATAACTAACTGTAGAGTTAACAAATCATTGAATATCCTTTCTTGATTAGAATCATCACCTCATTATGAACCAAATAATGGTATTGTCCTTTAATATTCTTCACAAAATCTTATCGCATTTATCCCTGATACAATAATGTCGTCTCGCCCAGTATGAACTGTTCAGACATCAAATCATCTTAGACATGACCAACAGTCTCACATGATACCACATCGCACCAATAGGCCAGAACTCGAACATGATAAATAAGAAATGACACAGGAAAGGACTACTCAACTCACACAACTAATGTGAACTTTCTCAAAAATAGGAAGTAAAACGCAAGAAAATAAATATAGGAACCTGACTCATTATCACATTGTTGCGGTGTGCAACCCGATCTAAATAACATAACTGTGGCGGTGTGCCAACCGATCCAAATAACATAACTGTGGCGGCGTGCCACCCGATCCAAATGGCATAAAATTCACGTAAAGAAATATATAAGTAGCTGAATTGCTCACTATTACAAATTTCTGAATATCGATCATAAGCACGCTAAGTGCATTATACCATCCTGGGGAGACTGATAAAGCCATATGCTTACAAAAAAATCACAATTGAGGTGCGATATATATACATACTCTGGATCTCAAGAGCCATCCTGCTCACATAACATCATCACTACGCGGGACCTCAACACATAAGAAATTATCAAGCCGTTTCACAACTCACACGACACAATCATAATATCACATGAATTTGACGAAGACAGAACAATCACCTGACATTCCAACACCCATCCCTGAGGAGTGCTATACTAAAATGAACACATCTGCCTCACATGAAGCCCATAACCATATTTAAATCCATCCATAAACTTCAAGCTGATTCTGCTCGCAATGAACTAGACTGATAGCCTTACTCGGGGTCCATAATAATCCACTTCCTCTTATAATACACGAGATCAACCATCATAGCCAGGAAAACATCCCACAATCCACAACCAACTGAACCGAACACCTTCCTGGCATAAATTTTCAAACAAGCAATATTGCACTTCCTCATAGTTGGTCTAAATCTTCAATCAATCAGGTGACTACCTGTCACACTTATACCATCTTCCCGTGGTCACGCTCCCACAACCTTCCACGAGGTAACAAGTCTGCCCATCCATAACACCGACCACACTATGGCCGCAAAACACATCAAGAACCCATGACCAGGGTACAAAGCATCTCTTACCGAATATCAATCTCAGGTGACACTGAAGATAACACCAGCTTACTCTGAACTTTCAAATCACTTTTTTTCCTGCTCATCCGAGCTAATGACATCCTTGTGAACATAGAACCGCAACCTCGATCCTTACTTCCAGTTACATACTGCTTACTGCACCTAACATGCCAATATGAGACAACACAAGAATTCCATGTTAACTTCTGAACCACTAATAGGGTGAACACTTCATCATATAGAAACCTTTTACTTACCTCAATTCAAGAGAACAGTAACAACACTCAAGTGAATTCTCACAATCACCCAACATGCAAATCTTTAAGTAGTGGTCTGAACCACCATAACTTTCCTGGGATTCGCCTACACCTGACAGGCCATAGCACTCGAATGCTCCCAAATCAAATCTGTTACTGCGGCCGTCAAACCTCGCGCACACCGTGCAAACCACACACACAACTCAATCACACTGACAAAACTGATCATTACCGTAAATGTGCCACTTCAACCATGGCTAATCAATCTATCTTCTTTTAATCATCCTTAACTGCCTCAGAATAATAGTAACTTCCTTCAACTCATAGCAAACTCAACCCCCACTCATCCCGAGTGACCTTGATTCACGAGACCATGCTGCCTAAATCCCGCAACCCGTCTCATACCCTTCTGAAACCCTTAAACGCCGCATTCTTTACTTTCAAATTTACTAGGACCGCTGCTGATAGTCATCCACTCCAACTGGCCCCGAACACAATCAACTCCAAAGCTTTTCTAGCACATGAACACCCTTTTCAATGAAACACGTGACCGAGTCACTACCTTTACAACTCACCTATGCCTTAAGCATAAATTCTGAATCTTTCAAAGCCTATCCCTGGTCCGATAGGACCAACTTTTGCACACATTTATCAAATCACATGCACAATTACAATTTTACTCCTTTCCCTTAGCTGAAATAACTTGCCAACACGCCGAAAATCCGCAACCCTATGATAACACAATCTTGCAACCTAACTGCAGGTGGTGGGACTCTTCCACTTAGCCCGAAGCTACTCCTTGCACAACTGTAGACCCTGCTGAGATCCTTTCTCCTTTGTTAAGATGATCTTGCTCAACCAGTCCGTCCAATTCTTCTAAATTCTCTTGTTAGCACTCCCTAAATACTCAAATTCTCTAGCATCATTCACACATTCTTCCTCCTACCGAATAGCCACTAGAATCCCTCGTAGAAACTTGCCAACCATGCCACCGCTAACCTATTCACAGGAGATAACCCACCTATGGAAATCACCAACGGACATCTCCAATGACGCTGAAATGCATACTCTCTACGACATCAATACTCCATCCTACGCCCTGCTTCATTTACCAACTTTACTAGTTCGTCCGCTCCTCATGGACATCCATTAAATGCGCGACAATATCTTCTAATTCCAAGTTATGCAGCCGCTCCCCCACTTTGTGACTGCTCGACTTCCGCTTCTTACACCTGGCCTCCTAGAAATGGAACCACCGCCTAGCCTCAATTCAATATCATTCTCTGTAGCTCTTAAACCAGAAGATCACCACAACTTCAAACTCTTCGAAGATCATATTTCTCTAGCTGCCTTCATTATCAACACTTACCCGGTACTGAACCACCGCGCCTCACTGTCTCTGACAGCCGCTTCTTCAATACTTCTTCACAATACTCTGACCCCATGCAACCGAAGAATACATAACACCGAAAAACTTAACATATTCCATTCTATCAGTGACGACGACATCACCTCACAGGTGAAGACTCCATCTCGCTTGATAACACCAAATCTTATTACTTTATTCCCCCAGACTTGGACATTCATAGTCCAATTGCCTTTACTCTGCCGGAACTAAAATACCGAAATCTCGAAATCACGCTCTGAGAAGACCTCCCTTCAAACCATTCATCAGGACAAAATATATGGGCAAGCGTTCTACCATCATATCGACATCGCGCGATAACCAATCGCAAGCATCATCACTACCTGAGCATAGCCTTAAGTCTCTAAGAAACATAGCTACTGAGCTGAAACAACATATTATCCATATGCAGGGCCATAACAACATCCCCCAACCAATTACACATGGGAAATATCTCGCACCATATTCGTAGCTCCATTTCAATTCCTCAAATTCCCGATTCATAGCAAGTGCTTCGCGACGTATAAGATTGAGTAAGAAGAAACATAGGCATAAGCCTCCCAGGAATCGAATCGTACGATGAGGAATTAAGAAGGGAAGTACTCCTAACATCCCTTTAGCCTCTCGAAGATAAGTACAGACGTCTCCGTACGAATCCGCAAGACTCTACTAGCCTCGGTTATGACTCGTGAGACCTAAGGGAACCTAGTGCTCTGATACCATGTTGCCACAACTCAAAATCTATTAAGGTCGTGATGGCGCCGGACACCACTGTCAGGCAAGCCAATCTTTAATTGGTTGAAATTGATTGTTTTAACATTTTTGAAATCATTGTCTTTAACTTGTTACGTAATAACTAAAAAAATCCGTTAAGTAAATACAATAGTTTAATATTCCATTTTTGATTTATAAAATACATCTCATACATATCCCAGAACCCGGTGTCACAAGTACATGAGCAATTTTTAAGAATTTTACAATTTCTACAAACCTTGTCCGAAATACAAGTGGACAAGGAAATTAAAATAATATAATACAATACGAGGGAGACTCTGTCAGCTGCGGATCGCCTCCGGATGACATAGCTCGCCTAAATCTCCAAACTAGCCACATCGCGATGAAGGTACCTATGCAATAAAAATGCACAGCAAGTGTAGCATGAGTACAAAAACAACGTGTACTCAGTAAGTCGTCCACCTAACCTCAGAGAGGTAGTGATGAGAGGTCGAATTAGACACTTGCTAGAGGTCAATTTAGTATATTCAAGTGTGACACTAAGCATGACTATCATAGGAAATTTATTAAAATCAGGAATAAATATTATTAACTCCTTCCACATTTAACACTTTCAATCTTCGTCATTTCAGTTGACAATTTAAATCATAATCCGGGATAAGAAACATCAGACTTATTTCACATTTTACACATCAATTCTCCTTCCTCATAATTGGCCATTAAAACTTCCTTAGGCCGATAAACATGTATAAATCATAGTAATACGCAGTAAATATTATGCGCAAGCAATGCTGAGGGTCGACGGCCCGAACCAACATAGACATAAATTGTGCACTGCTGAGGGTCGAACGACTCGAACCATAGATGCATCTATTTTCCCCGCTCGCGAATCAATCATGCGGCGTGGTCAACATAATAATAATAAGGCTAACCTGCTCGAAAATCATACCTGCGACTCAGGTGCTCATATGTACACGTATTCACATCTGCGGTCGAACAAGCCAAAACCAGCAACCTCATTTTTTTCTTCTGTGCGGTAGCATTCCTCCTTGTTCAATCGCACAAGCCAAAAATTCCAGCCCCCAAATTCTTCTCCGCGATTGCACAACTAAGGCTGCAATTGCACTGAGTCCCCTAAACACCAGAAAACAACATCAACCAAACACTTGAAAATAACCCGGAACCACCTCGAAACACGCCCGAGGCCCTCGGGACCCCGTCGAAATCACACAACTCAGTCCCATAACCTCACACGGACTTTCTCGAGGCTTCGAATCACATCAAACAACGCCGAAATCATGAATCGCACTAAAATTCAACTTTATGAACTTTGAAATTTCTAACTTCTACATCCGATACCAAAACCTATCGAATCACGACCGATTGACCTCAAATTTTGCACACAAGTCATATTCGACATTACGGACCTGCTCTAACTTCCAGAATCGCATTCCGACCCCGATATCAAAATTTCCACTTCAGGTCGGATTTGTCAAAAACCTTCAAATTCCTATCTTTAGCCAAACGACTTCAATATAACCTACGGACATCCGAATTCACTTCTGATCGCGCTCCCAACTCCAAAATCACCATACGAAGCTATTCCCATACTAGGAACCCCAAACAGACATTAATATCACTGAAATGCGCTTCAAGCCAAGCTTAGGAAATTTCTTCAAAAATGCTGACTTCCACAATATACGCTGAAACGCTCCCGGGTTATCCAAAACCCGATCCGGACATACGCCCAAGTACGAAATCATCATACGAATCTGCAGGAACCTTCAAATCTTGATTCGGAGGTCGTTTACTCAAAATTCCAATCTTAGTCAATTCTTCAAACTCAAGGCTTCAGAAATGAGAATTTTCTTTCCAAATAAACTCTAAACGTCCCAAAATTTAATTCCGACCACACCTACAAGTCAAAATACCTGAAACGGGGCTGCTCATGACCTCAAACTACTGAACGACGCACTAGAGCTCAAAAAGACCGGTCGGGTCGTTACATTAAGGACATCATCCTCACCGTCCAAAGACAACTTTCATGGTCCAAAGGAAATTTGCATCATGCTTAAATTCTCTCCATAATCTATGTTCTTTCATGCATCGTGTTTTAAGTTTTGCAGGTAACCTAGGAAGTAACCATTCTCTCAACATGAGCAATCTTCGCTCCTGTTTCCATTCACAACATTCACATCTTGCAATTATTTCAAATGTAACCAATCACCATTAATTACCCACGTTTACTCCATAACCATTCAGATATTCATTTTGAGATACATCCATCACGTTTCAGATTCACATTCATGACTTTTTGTAAATTCATCTGATACATTCCTACCCCAAAAGAACCTTTTTCAAAACATACGACCATTCCTATAACAACTCCATTGGTCTCGTTCACCGTTGGATCTAGAACTACACACTTGGATCTAGAACTACACACGACCTAATTCTCGTAGCACCAGGGATATGTAGGCAACTCAGAAACCAGATTTCGACCCCATTTTTTCAAATCACACCATGCCTCACTAAATTCGGCCAAAATCGATCATCATTTTCTTTACCCGACAACTCTTTCATCATCCCTAAGTAAATATGGGCAGCTGTTGATACCAAATTTTGCCCTCATATTTTTTATATATACGTATACTTTCAAAATAGCATTTTTTGCATCATTATTTAGTTTACAAGAATTTTCTATAATTTTCATAATTCTTGGAGCTTTAAAATATATAAATATTTAGTAATTATCCCTTTAAATTATTTTTTGATCACTTAGTTACCTAAAATTATTATTTTGCACCTATAATATATGTTTCAAATATTTTTATTTCATTTCATATAATTTCATTAGGATTTTTAACCTATTTATCTAATTTTGCAATAATGACCTATATTCATACACAATTTTTCTTTATTTTATATTATTTATGTCAAAATAGCATCTTTATATTTTTATAATACTAAATCGTTATACACACGATACCGATTTACCTTGATTTTGTGAAGATCTAGACGATCTTTCATCCATATACACGCTAAATCCCCTTGAACATACTTTGAACCTCCTAATCACTGCTACTGTTCTCACTATTCTCCTCTTTCACTCACTCACTCACTCACTCTGTTACTTCAACTTGTTTTCCATGCCCTGTTTGAACCATTTTTTTATGGCATAACTTAGACCTTCTTAGTAATTAGTTTATTGTGTCAATCCCAGAATATATACATGTGCTATTAGGTATGAGCTTGTTATCTTGCACTACTTTGAATCTCTGCAATGTTTGTCCTGCCTGTACAATATGTTTCTATTTGTATTAAGACCATTTTCCATCGATTATGATCTTGTTCAATGCTAATATGCTTCCTAGTATGCCTTTAGTTCATTTGATACCATGTCCTTTAAGTGATTGTCACAATGTGTGTCCCCCATCATGTCTAAATACTGATTGACATGGCACTAGGATGTGTACTTAACTTACTTTGAACCTTTAGGTCTCAACTGGTTTAGTGTCAGGCATATGTACGTGATAATCTATGTATATCCGGCAAACTTGTTTCCTCCCCTAATTCTTTTAATATGAGGTTGTATGTGTGGTACTTTGCTATGTGTGGAAATCCTGCAGAACCTACTGGCCTGCTTGGTTAGTTGCTTTGTATGCTCAACTTGGTGTATCACTAAATACTTGTCCTTCCATCACTATCCACTCTCCTTACTTGCTACTCATGATATTCTGAATTCTCATTCTTAGCCGGATGAAAGCCAAGGCTAGCTAGGTTCTATTGTTGGCCTCCCTTGTGTGAGCACTGCTCGGGGTCCAATTGAGGCCTTTGTGAACTCTGACACACTAGGGCTTGGTCCTTGGTCACTCCCTCAACCTCCATATTTGTTCCTATTATTCCCCTTCCCTTGTCATGTACTGTGTATCTGAATTTGGTTGTTTCAAGTGGTGAAACACTTGGTGCTGTGATTAAGTAAGTTGGTTTGGACTCTTCTATGGACCCTTGGGTCGTGTATTGCACGCGGCTCTTTGTTGAAGGCTTTGGTACGTTGTGTAAGAGATATTGAAGGCCCAGGCAATGCTGTGTATTTATTTTTATTTTTATTTGGGCCCACTATGGGCCTGTTCACTTCTATGTAACATTGTTAATTTACTCATTATCGGTCCTGTAATAATCTTTGTATACACAATTTGGGCTGTTAGTAAAAGAGAATTGGGTAGATTTTAATATTTACATGTGATGGGTAGATAACATGCCTATAGTACTTAATAATGCGTTTGTTATATGTGTCGTTCACTCTCTATGTACACTGTAGAAATCATGCCATTAGGAGAAGAACACACTCACACTACTTGTCTACTAGTAAAGCATGAGCTCAAATACTTCAATTATCCTTGTTACTACATGTTATTAGAAAACCTACCCATAGGAAATAAATATCGTTGAACTCTCCTTCAATTTGCATTGCTATGACATATCCACTAGAGATCATGCCTATAGGATTTCAATCATTTCATTTATTATTGTATTGCACTGTTCACCTAGAAAACATGCCTATAAGGTTAAAGTATAACAATAAAATCGGTTCCAGGTGCTAATCATTGGTGATCCGATCTATAGGATACAACTATGCGCCTTATTAATTGTTAATGATGCACCTCTCAACACTGTTTATTGTTCACTTAGGCCACTATCAAAAGCATGAGTAATTATATGTTTCTCCCAATGGATTCCATTTTCTTTATTACATAAATCACTTAGACGTAACATCTACAGGATTAATAACTGGAAATCTGCAATTTCAATAATCAGTATGCGACAACTATACAATCCTGTCTATGAGCAGCACCTTGCATCTGAAATTGCCTGCATGTTTTAAATGAAAGTCACACAGAGATCATGTATATAGTGTTTAAGGTACTTAATATTGAATCGCCTAACATGAAAACCTGTTTCGCATGCATTTGTTGCTTAAGTGTGGAGGCAAATTTGAGCCTTAACTGCCTATATGTGAAGTCTAATGTGTTTTTTTGCATGTCGCCTAGTTTTGACATTTCTGAGCAGCCTAAGTGAGGTCTAGAACCACCCAATAAATAGAGGTCCAATACCTCCTGGATCATAGGTATGGGACGGGTAGTGCACGCATAAGGTACGACTTATAATTGAATTAGAACGCTTTTAGGTAACAACTTTAACATAGTAATCGGGTAGCAGGAGATGATAGTCTGTGCCCGCTAAATAATATGAGTAACACCCCCTTTTGAGGGAGTTACGAAATATTATTTATGTTGCACGGGGTGATCCTTTAGGCTAAAAAACTTAGGACCCTCCGCCCTCATCTTATTTCTCTTTTTTTTAATCAAGTAGTTATACTCATCTATTCAAATATTTTTATAATAAAATTCTCAAACTTTGTGCTCTCTCTCTCTCTCTCTTTGTTTATCTGACAAATCCATATAATTCAAGTTCGGTTGGGACCCACAGTTGTGGACCTCGAAGAGTGCCTAACACCTTCTCTTCAAGGTAATTTCGAGCCCTTACCCGGTCTTTGGTGATGTAAACTGGTTAAAACCAGAGTCATTTGTAAAATAGGTGCCCTAACGCACCTTAAATATTATTAGGTGGTGACTCTCCTCTTTTAATACCTCCTTAAAAGAGTTGTCACATGCGGAAACCCGATTTCACGAGAAAAGAGGGTGCGACAAGGACAACGTCTGTGCATATCATGCTCGGTCTCCCAAGTCGCCTCCTCGACTGGTTGACCCCTCCAATGAACCTTTACTGAAGCAATTCTCTTTGACCTCCACTTTCGGACCTGCCTGTCCAAAATGACCACCGGCTCCTCAACATAAAATAAATTCTTGTCCAATTGGACTGAGTTGAAATCTAAAACATGAGACGGATCACTGCGATATTTCTAGAGCATAGAAACATGGAATATCAAATGAACTATAGCTAGACTAGGTGGCAGTGCAAGCTTGTAGGCCACCTCACCAATCCTCTCAAGAATCTCAAAAGGTCGGATATACCTAAGGCTCAACTTGCCATTCTTCCCAAACCTCATAACACCCTTCATGGGCGAAACCCGAAGCAAGACACGCTCTCCAACCATGAATACAACACTGCGAACCTTCCCATCTGCATAACTCTTTTCATTAGATTGGGTTGTACAAAGTCGATTCTGAATTAACTTAACTATTTCCAAGGCATCCTGAATCAAGTTAGTACCCAATAGCCTTGCCTCACTCAGCTTAAACCAACCCACCGGAGACGGACACCACCTTTCATACAAGGCCTCATATGGAGCCATCTGAATACTCGATTAGTAGCTGTTTTTGTAGGCAAACTCCACAAGCGGAAAGAACTGATCCCAAGAACCCCTGAACTCCATAACAGAGGCACGAAACATATCCGTCACTATCTGAATAGTGTGATCGGATTTTCCGCCCGTCTGAGGGTGGAATGATGTACTCAACTCAACCTGTGTGCCTAACTCACGTTGTACGGCCTTCCAGAATCGCAATGCAAACTGTGTACCCTGGTTAGAAATGATGGATATTGGCATGCCATGAAGCCGGAGAATCTCACGAATATAAACCTAAGCCAGATGCACCGAAGAATAAGTAGTCACTACCAGAATGAAATGAGCCAACTTGGTCAACCTATCCACAATAACTCATACTGCGTCAAACTTCTTCTGAGTCTGTGGGAGCCCAACAAAGAAAGCAATGGTAACTCGCTTCCATTTCCACTCAGTAATCTCAAGCCTCTAAAACAACCCACCTTGTCGTTGATGCTCATACTTCACCTGCTGACAATTTAGACACCAAGCTACATACTCCACTATGTGTTTCTCAACCTCCTCCACCAATAGTGCTGCCTCAAGTCTTGATACATCTTAGCGGAACTCGGATGAATGGAGTACCGTGAACTGTGGGCCTCATGAAGAATCAACTCACACAAACCATCCACATTGCGCAAATACAACCGACCATGTATCCGTAACACACCATCATCCCCAATAGTAACCTCCATGGAATCCCCGTGCTAAACCGTGTCCTTGAGGACAAGCAAATGGGAGTCATTATACTAATGCTCTCTGAGGCGATCATATAGAGAAGACCCAGAAACCACGCAAGACAGAACTCGACTCGTCTCCGAAACATCCAATATAACAAATTGGTTGCTCAAGTTCTGAATATCCAATGCTAATAGCCTCTCTACTGCCAATAGATATGCTAAACTACTCAAGATCTCCGCCTTTCGACTTAAGGTATCAACTACCACATTGGCCTTCCTAGGATGATAAAGAATGGTGATATCATACTCCTTAAGCAACTCTAACCATCTCCGTTACCTCAAGCTAATATCCTTCTATTTGAAGAGATGTTGTAGGCTCTGGTGGTCAGTATATAACTCACAAATGACACCTGTCACGATCCAAAATCCAACTAGCCGTGGTGACACCTAACCTCACCCGCTAGGTAAGACAAATAACAACAATAATTAATATTTAACTAACTCTAATACACTCCCCAAGGAAGTAGATTAGAATTTACAAAGCTGGTGTGAAATTAAAAAAATACGTCATCTATTTGAATATACATGTACAGATTTAAAAATTCTAAAGCTGCCTAGAACAAGAGGCAACTACGGCTGGAACGCAGGTACATCTTCAGATCCAGCTCTTGTCGTATGTAGATACATCAGCATCAGAAATTTGTATGCAAGGTGCAAAAGTATAGTATGAGTACAACCAACCTCATATACTCAATAAGTAACAAACCTAACCTTAGGTTGAAAGTAGTGATGAGCTGGAACAAGGGCCAGAGTCCAACTCCAATAACCACCAACAGTTCATAACAACATAAATAAAACAATACAATTAATAACTTAAGATATGATGCTCTGTTCATTCACAATTTCCGAAAAATGTACATTGTTTTTCAAAGATGACAATAAAACTCTGTTCTTTTCACCAAATCACCAAAATATGAGTAAATTTGATAACTGTGATTGTCCCAAAAAACCTTTCAACAATAACTAAGATGTTACATTTTCAGATACCATGAGAAAATACATCTCTATGTCTACATGTCAATATACGGGTGAAATCATGAATGTCACCAAAAATCGGGTAGCAGAAGGAAATGCATCTATATGTATGTATTTCAAGTACGCGTGTCAAATTCTATACATCTCAGTGATGAACTCGTGTACTCACACTCTCATAATACTAAATTACTCAGTACTGTACGAGGCAGGTCCAACCCAAGAAAGATCCATGCCTCAATAAATATAGCAATTGAAAGTCAGTCACTCAGTACTGTATAGGACCAATCCAACCCATGGAACTCCATCCTAAATATAATGTATATGGAACCTCCATGCCCATGGAACTCCATCCCAAATGTGAATATATATGGAAACTCCATGCCTAGGGAACTCCATCCTAAATATAATATCCACTGCGCTTGTTGTGTGGGGTGCAGACTCCGGAGGGACTCCTTCAGCCCAAGCGCTATAATAATAAGCCATTTAGTTCTGTTGCGGCGTGCAAGCCGACCCATAATATATATATATCTATAGATATATATATATATCTATATATATATATATATATAGATATATATATATATATAGATATATATATATATATATATCTATATATATATATATATATCTATATAGATATATATATATATATATCTATATAGATATATATATCTATAGATATATATATATATAGATATATATTAACATGAATGAGTATGAATTATAATTTAAACAAATAATTCAACAACAATACGACCTCTGTAGGTCTCAATAATATCGGCATATAGCCTCAACATGATTTTTAATGTGATTCTCAGCTCAATTTCTTTAACACATGAAAGTGCATGGATAATGCCAAGATTATTTGACTATGAAATTCCACGGAATCAATTACATCATAACTTCTATAGTGCACACCCACACGCCTATTACCTAGCATGTGCTTCTCCTCCAAACAAATCACATAACACGTATATTAAGTGTTTATACCCTCAGCTACAAGTTTAGAAATGTTACTTACCTCGAACAAGCCGAATCCCATGCTGAGAAAGCTAAACAATACTCCATAAATTCCATTTTGTGTGTATCAACCTCCGAACGCCTTCCTATCTCCTCAATTCCAAGACAAACAATTCGAAAGTAGTCAAACAACGTGCAAATTAATCAAAATATATTCCAATACTTACAATTTAACAATTTATAAAAAATTTCAACTTCGCTCGAAAAGTCAACAGTGGGGCCCACGTCTCGGAACCCGACGAAACTCACAAAATCCGATAACACATTCAATTACGAGTCCAACCATAGTAATTTTATTCAAATTTGACTCCGGATCGGTATTCAAAACTTGAAAATTTGTTTTGTGGAATTTTAGAAAATTCCTTCGATTTCTCTTGAAAATTCAATAATCATATGCCAAATATGAAGATTAATCCATGAAATATAATCAAAAGTGAGTTAAGAGTGCTTACCCCCAAGTCGTGTGGTAAAATTCCTCTCCAAAGTCGCCCAAACCAAGACCTAAATCCGAAAATGGGTGAAAATGTTGAACCCTTGAATATAAGGCATTCTGCCCAGCGTTTCCGCATTTGTCAACAATAGGTCGCATCTGCAATCATCGGTTATGCAAAACAAGCTCGCATATGTGAGCCAGCCTTGCCCAGTAGTGATCGCTTCTGTGATGCCTAGGACCGCATTTGCGGTCGCGCTTCTGCACAACCTCCCAGCCAGCCTTCCGCATTTTCGATTCTACGATGGGCTCCTTGCTTCTGCGACCAAGCTTCCGAAGAAGCGGTTGCACCAGCAACCCAAAATTTTCAGCAGCTTCAACAAGGCTTCAATCGATCCAAAACTCACCCGAGCTACTCGGGACCTTGTCTGTATATACCAATAAGTCCCGTAACATAACACGGGCTTACTCGAGGTCTCAAATTACATCAAACAACATCGAAATTACAAATCTCACCTTGAATCGAACTTATAATTTTTTTTAATTTCTAAATTCTATATCTTATAACGAAATGTGTCAAATTAATCCGGAATGACTCCAAATTTTGTACACGAGTCATAAATGACATAATGGAGCTGTTCCAATTTTCTGAATCGGATTCCGACCCCGATATCAATAAAGTCAATTCCTGGTCAAACTTCCAAACCTTTAATTTCTTACTTTCGCCATTTCAAGACAAATTTAATTACGGGCTTCAAAATATATATCCTGACACATTCCTAAGTCCAAAATAACCATACATAGCTATTGGAACAATCAAAACTCCATTTCGGACTCGTTTGCACAAAAGTCAAACTTCGGTCAACCCTTTTCATTTAAGTTTCCAACATGAAATTCATTCTTCCGAACTAATCCCGAAACAAATGAAAATCAAAACTGACATTTCACACACATCATATGAAGCTAATTAAGACTTTAAATAGTTGAAAGGAGCGTTAATGTAAAAAGATAAGTCGGGTCGTTACATTCTCCCCCACTTAAACATATGTTCGTCCTCGAACGTGCCAAGAGTTGTTTCTAAGACTTCAATTCACTATGCCATCTTACCATGCACATACCCCGGGGGTGATCCCATGCCACCCTATTCCATATAGGCCTGACAACACAACACAATTGAAGATCATTAGTTTAACCTTAGTCCGTAAAACTTAGAACCCAATTTCCAACATCCAGAATTTCATACAAGACCCGAATCTCACATTTCCACACTGTATAAGTATGAACAAGCTATATCAAGCCATGATCATAACCCCAGATATAATCACATAACATACTACACAACTCGCATACTCACAGCACCATTCCCGATCATAATAACTACTCAAAACGAACCTGGTACTAGTATTAAACCCCTTATCAAACAAAAACTCGTTCCAAAACCTTTGTACACTGCTGATAATGAAAGAAACACGTGGAATCTCATAACCACTTATCAGATCAACAAGTCAAGGAGCTTTCCTTGTTCAACAAGAACCATTGCCAATTATCTAAGCCTATTTCTACAGTTATTCTTCCAAACACGTCGTAGTCAAACATGATAGTACCCATTCTAGTTCAAGTGACATTATTTCATCAAACACAACCGTTTTATTGACATGCAACCCCAACAGAACCCACTATTTACAACCAACCGTCAAATTTCGAGAAAAGGACAACCATAGGTGCATGTGCTCAATTCCTCAAATACCCTGCTCAAATAATATCATAACATGAAGAGAAAAGGAAATACACTTAAGTCAGATAAATGATAAAGGAAAATAGTTTCCACACACTGCACAGACAACTCACGTGCGACACAAACAACTCACATTTCAATCATATCATTATATGGATCCGCACAGACAACTCACATACGACACATGCAACTCATGTGTCAACGATATTAATACATGGATCTGCATGGACAACTCACATGCTGCACGGAAAACTCACGTGCCAATAATATCAATATACATATCTGCATGGACAACTCACGTGTTGCACAGACTACTCACATGCTAATAATATAAATGTCTCGATCCGCACGGAAAACTCACGTGTTGCACGAACAACTCACGTGCTAATAATATAAATATCTGGATCCACACGAACAAAATCTAAAAATGGGTAAAACTTTTGAACCCGCAAATATAAGGCATTCTGCCCAGCATTTCCGCATATGCAGACAGTAGGTCGCATCTGCGGAATAAGCTTGCATCTGCGCAACAACCTTCGCCAGCAGTGATCGCTTCTACGATGCCCAGAATCGCATATGCGATCGCACAGCCTCCCAACCAGCCTTCCCCATTTTCGCTTATGCGATGGGCTGCTCACTGGAGTCGCTCCTGCGACCAAGCTTCCGCAGAAGCGGTTGCACTAGCAACCCAAAAATTCCAGTAGCTTTAACAAGGCTTCAATCAATCTAAACCTCATCCAAAACTCACCCGAGCCACTCGGGACCTCGTCCGAATGTACCAATAAGTCCTGTAACATAACACAGACTTACTCGAGGTCTCAAATTATATCAAACAATGTCGAAATTACAAATTTCACCTCGAATTGAACTTAATTTTTTTTTAATTTCTAAATTCTATATTTCATGCCGAAACGTGTCAACATAATCTGGAATGACTTCAAAATTTGTACACGAGTCATAAACGAAGTCCGACCCCGATATCAATAAAGTCAATTTCCAGTCAAACTTCCAAACCTTCAATTTCTTACTTTCGCCATTTCAAGCCAAATTCAACTACGGACTTCAAAATAAATATCCAAACACACTTATAATTCCAAAATCATCATTCGGAGCTATTGGAACATCAAACTCCATTCTAGAGTCGTTTGTACAAAAGTCAAAATCCGGTCAACCCTTTTCATTTAAGCTTCCAACATGAAATTCATTCTTCCAACTAATCCCGAAACACCCGAAAATCAAAACCGATGATTCACACACGTCATAATACATCATATAAAGCTATTCAAGACTTCAAATAGTTGAAAGGAGCGTAAATGTTCAAAATGACAAGTTGGGTCGTTACAACACCATACTTGTAGTGCCACCAAATCTTCAAGGCATGAACAGTAGTTGTCTAGATGTGTAGGCAATCAACCTACCATCTTGCATCAACACCACACCGAGGCCAACACCTGACGCATCACAGTATACCGTGTAAGACCCCAAACCCGTAGGCAACACCAATACTTGGGTTGTAGTCAAAGAAGTCTTGAGCTTTTGAAATCTCTCCTCATACTCCTCGATCTATTTGAACGGAGCACCCTTCGGGTCAATCTAGTCATAGGTGCAGCAATAGATGAGAAAACCTCTACAAAATGGCAGTAATACCCTGCCAAACCAAGAAAACTCTGGATCTCAATAACTGACGACGATCTGGGCCAACTCTGTACTGCCTCAATCCTCTTCGAATCTACCTTGATCCCCTCACTCGACACCACATGACCCAAAAACGCCACTGAATCAAGCCAAAATTCACACTTTGAAAGCTTTGCATACAACGTCTTTTCTCTCAAGTTCTGTAGCACAATCCTCAAATGTTGCACATGATCTTCCCGGCTTCGAGAGTACACCAAGATGCCATCAATAAAAACAATGATGAATGAGTTAAGATAGGGATGAAATACATTGTTCATCAAGTGCATGAATGTTGCTGGGTGTTGGTCAACCCGAATGACATCACAAGGAACTCTTAGTGACCATACCGAGTCCTGAAAGTAGTCTTCAGAATATCCAGATCTCGAATAATTAGTTGATAATAGATCGACCACAAATCAATCTTTGAGTACACTCTGGCACCCTGTAGCTTATAAAATAGGTCATCAATGTGTGGTAATGGATATATTTTATTCATTGTAACCTTGTTCAACTGCAGATAATCGATACACATGCGCATAGTAGCATCCTTCTTCTTTACAAACAAGACCGAAGCACCCCAAGGTGACATACTAGGCCGGATGAGACCCTTATCTAGAAAATCTTGCAACTGATCTTTTAACTCATTCAACTCCGCTGGGGTCATACGATATGGTGGAATAGAAATGGGTTGAATACCCGACAATAATTCAATACCAAAATTGATATCCCTATCAGGCGGCATGCCTAGAATATCAGTCGGGAATACATCTGGATAGTCTCTCACTACCGCAACCGGCTCAATGGTAAGAGTATCAATACCGAAATCTCTCACAAAGGCTAGATATGCATTACACCCTTTCCCAACCATCCGTTGTGCATTAAGGAAGGGCACAACCCTGCTAGGAATACGGCCCAGACTTCTACGGGAGGCAGCAGTGGGGAATTTTCCGCAATGGGCAAAAGCCTGATGGAGCAATGCCACGTGGATGTAGAAGGCCCACGGGTCATGAACTTCTTTTTCCGGAGAAGAAGCAATGACGGTATTTGGGGAATAAGCATCGGCTAACTCTGTGCCAGCAGCCGCGGTAATACAGAGGATGCAAGTGTTATCCGGAATGATTGGGCGTAAAGCTTCTGTAGGTGGCTTTTAAGTCCGCCGTCAAATCCCAGGGCTCAACCCTAGACAGGAAGTGGAAACTACCAAGCTAGAATGTGGTAGGGGCAGAGGGAATTTTTGGTGGAGCAGTGAAATGCGTAGAGATCGGAAAGATCACCAACGACGAAAGCACTCTGCTGGGCCGACACTAACACTGAGAGACGAAAGCTATAATCCAAAGTACCCTTCCACTCCAACTGCGGTAACTTGGCGTAGCCAACGTCACTATCTTGGCATGACTTAAAAAATAACATGATTGGGCGAAAACCGGTCCATGCCCAAAATAACGTCAAAGTCTACCACACTGAGCAATAATAGATCAACTCTGGTCTCAAAACCACCAGTAACAACTAGACACGGCCGATACACATTGTCAACAATAATGAAATCTCCCACAGGCGTGGACACATAGACAGGAGAAGTCAAAGGATCATGGAATATACCCAAATACGGAGCAAAGTAAGATGATACATATGAATAAATGGAGTCAGGATTAAATAAGAATGGTGCATCTCTATGACAAACAAGAATAATACTTGTGATAACCGAGCCTGATGCTTCATCTTCGTCCTACTCGGAAGAGCATAACATCTGGTTTGGCCTGGCCTCCCCCTCTAGGGTGACCCCTACCCACCTGACCTCCACCCCTAGCTGGCTGAGTAGCTGGAGTGGCAACTAGTGCGGTAACCATGGCTTGAGAAGTCTTGGGACCCTATGGAATACGTGGATCCATAGTAGTCATTGGAGGTGCACCCTTCCTGGGTCTAGGGCAGTCCCTCACCATATGACGAGTATTTACACACTCAAAACAAGCTCTCGGAGGGCATAGCTGGTGAAACTGGCTTGGGTCTGGTCGGCTGGACTGACCGCTCAAAGCACCCGGTGTAGGAGTGCACTAGATAATGGCGCTGCATAATGGGCAACCTAAGACCTGGGAGGATATTGGAATATCACTGGAAGCTAGAAGTGCTGAATGAATTGGACGGCTCACATAGCCTCTAAATGACGAGCTGCAACTGGGGCACGGGCACCACTATTTGTGCCAAAATCTCAAGGCCTCCTGGCCACCTTGTCCTCTCTCTCTCTCCCAGCCCCGTATACCCTCCAATATTTGAGCGATCTCCACCATCTAGTGATATAGGGTATCAGTCTCCAACTCTCGATCCATGTTGAATCTAATAACATAGTTTAGCCCCTCGATAAATTGGCAAACTCGTTATCTGACTATGGAAACGAAGGCGGGTGCACGTCTGGGAAAAGCACTGAACCGTACAACATACTCTGACACTATCATAGCACCAGGTGCAACTACTCAAATTCCATGCGCCATGCATCCCGAAGGCTCTAGGGAACAAACTCTCTCAGGAACATCTCTGAAAACTGAGCCTAGGTGAGTGAAGTTGCCTCGGCGGGGTTACCCTCCTTATAAGCCATCTTACTGGTATGTTGGTCCCGATATCAAAAGGTATTGAAAGCAACCCTGCTCGTCTCCACTATACCCATGGTATGGAGATTATGGTGGCACTTCTCTAGAAAGCCATGTGTCTTCTGTAGCTAGGCCGCTGAAAGTAGGAGGATGGTACTTATTGTACCTCTCGAGCTTGAGCTCATCCTTCTCAGATGCTACTGACCTAACATTGGGCAGAGTTGGGACAACCGGCTGCACTAGTATAACCTCTAGGACCTGGTCGACATGGAGCCGCTACTCTAGGGTGCGGGCCGCGGGAGTCTGTGCTCCTCCCTTGACCTGAGATGTGGCTGGTGCAAGTGGAATCAACCTTGCCTGAGCTAGAGTACCAAACATGCTCAAGAACTAGGCGAGAGTCTCCTGAAGTGCATTGGTAGCAACAGGCGCCTCAGGTGCCCACCCCCGAACTAGAGCTACTGGTGGCTCCTCTGTCGTAGAGGGAAGGTGCTCTGGTTGCACGATGTGCCCCTCCTAGGCCTCTACCTCGGCCCCGGCCTCTCGTGACTCTAGCAGGGGGTGCAGGTGTCTGGTCGTCGGATACAGCGGTGTGTGTCCTCATCATCTAGGAGAGAATACAAAAACAAAGATTCGCACGATAATGAATCAAAGAAGTGAAGTTTTCCTAACAATTCCATAGTCTTTCAAAGATAAGTACAAACGTCTCTGTACCAATCCGCGAGACTCTACTAAACATTATTGTGACTTGTAACACCTATGAACCTAGAGATCTAGTACCAACTTGTAACGACCCCAATTCCCTCTGTAGGATGTCGTGATGGAACCTAGTCTCTAAGACTAAGTAACCCTAGCATACATGCAGAATTTAACTGAGAAAATGATAAAAACTTTGAAATAACTCAACAACTAATATAAAAAGGACTCTGCAACTCAACATTACAAAAATAAAATTCGATGATACCAAGTCACATGATCTACAAGAGTATACCGAACATACCTACAGAACAATATCTATAAAAAGGAAAAATGAAATAGAACTAGGTAGAGGGTGACTCTGAGGCCTGCGAACGCCGGCATGTATACCTTGAAGTCTCCAAATCTGAGATCGCCTTACTAGTTCCTAGGCTAGTAAGAGGTACCTGGATCTGCACAAAAAGATGTGCAGAAGAGTAGCATTAGTACACCATAACGGTACCCAATAAGTATCAAGCCTAACCTCGGAAGAATAATCACGAGGTCAGTCAAGATCCTACTAGAATAAATAAGAAAATGAACAGGTATATATGACAGTATGATAATGAAAAATAATGGAAATGATACAATGAATATATATAACAAGAATAACTACACTAAAGTAAAGCAATTAAGACATCACGGAAGAAAACAAAGGATAAAATGCCAAGAAAACAATGAAAACAAAACACAAGTAATGTAATGAAAGGTATCAACAAGAATCACTACCGAGGTACAGCCTCGTAGTCTCAAATCACAAATAAAATCACAATCTTTCTTTATATCACTGTGCTCCTTGCATTTAGTTTTGAAAATCATTTTCCCTAAAGATCTATCCGCATTTTAGCCCACCTTATCACACTGCGTGGCTTCAAGTAGTTCCCCTACTAGCAACACGCGTATCAAGCCCACCTTATCTCACCGCATGCATTTCAATCCCAATCCTTATACCACCGCATGCATATAAATATTTCATCATATCACAAATCGCACCTCAAGTTCCCAATATCACAACTTTCCAAAGATGCCAACAATAATATTGTTTCCACGATATATAGCCCATGGTTCAACCACAATTTGCTTAAGAGTCTCAACAATAGCGACCGAAAGTGAAAAACTCGACAAATAATATTTCAATACAAATTTACCTCAATGTAGCTCACGACCTTTATAACTTCATCACCAAATTCAACATCAAGAATATTCCAAGAAATAACAACTTCAAGTAAAGGAACTCAACGGTTAAACAATGAATAAGAAATGGAGAGAACGATAACTTCCACTAAACGTGTAAGGACAATTTTCAAGTAAGAGATAGACAAGTATCAATGATCTCAAGTAAAGCATGTGAAGATAGACTAATGATGATAAATATAACATATTACGGCAACTCGATTAAAGGCATGAAATAAATTTACATAGCTAAACCAATCAATTACCATATTTAGCCCGTGTACACACTCATCACCTTGCGTTCAGGGTTTTCACATATCACAATTAACACAAAACAACACCAATCCTAAAGGGTAATTCCCCCACACAAAGTTAGGAAAGACTCTTACCTCAAAACACGCTAACTCAATCTACTAGTAATCTTTTCCCGTGATTATCCAACTCCAAAAGGTTCGAATATATCCAAAAGAACTTCATACCAATACAAACTATAGGAAGCTATTCCAAACAATAAAGTTCCAGTCTTTAAAGAGAAACAAAAAGTCAACCCCGGACTCGCGTCTCAGAACCCTACCAATATTACATAATCCAAAGACACATTCGATAATGAGTCCAACCATATAATAATTACTCAAATCCGACTTCAAATCGCCTTTCAAATGCCCAAAAATTAGTCTAAGAAGTTTTACAATTTTTCCCCGAAGTTTCAAACTACTTCACTAATTAGATGACAAAAATAAAGATGGATTCATGTATAATAGCCAAATCCGAGTAAGTTTTACTTACCCGATGATTTCCTTGAAAATACCTTGAACAATTGCCACAATCCGATCTCTCTATTCCAAAAGATGAAAATGAGATAAAACCCTCGAACACTCCATTTTTATGCCTAGAGATTCTCGCTTCTGTGGCACCTTAGCCGCATCTGCGACTCCACACCTACGGAATTGCCATCGCAAGTGCGGCTCTCCCTTAGGCCCCTGAAATCTTGCACATGCGGACACCCTAAGCACACTTGTTCTTGTGCTTTTGCAGATTGCCAGCCTCAGTGAAATCTCGTCACTGACCGCACTTGCGGTCTCAGTTGGCCAGACTCATCTTTGCTTCTGCGGTACGAGGGATCCTTCTGCAGTGATGCACTTGTGACCCAAAGTGCACAGGTGCATATGTACTAGACTCAGCAGTGGTTTATCAGTCAACCAAGTCCAAAACGGTTCCGGATTCAATCTGAATCACTCCCGGGGTCCCGGGGACCCCGTTCGAGTATACCAACAAGTTCCAAAATACATAACGCCCCTTATTAAGGCCAAAATAATATCAAACAATATCGATTCTATGAATTGCAACCCAATTCAAGCCTATTTAAAGTATGAACATTCGACTTCCAAAACTAACGTCGAATCATATTCAAAACAACTTCGATTGACCTCAAGTTTTGCACACAAGTCATAAATGACATGAAGGGCCTATTCCAACTTCCAGAATCAAAACCCAACCCCGATATCAGTAAATTCAACTCCCAATCAAACTTCTCAACCTTCCAAACATTTAACTTTCTAACTTTCGCGAATTCAAGCCGAAACGACCTACGAACCTCCAAATCAAGATCCGAGCACGCTCCTAAGTCCAAAATCACCATACGTAGCTATTGGAACGGTGAAAACTCTATTCCGGAGTCGTCTACACAAATTCAAACTACGGTCAACCTCTTCAACTTAAACTTCCAACTTCGCGACTATTTGTCCCATTTCACTCGGAAATTCACCCGAAACCAAAACCAATTACCACGACAAGTCACATAACTATAATACAACATATATGAGGCAATAAATAGGATATCGGAGCTAAAGTACACAAAACAACTGGTTGTGTTTTTCTAATATATATATATATATATATATATATATATATATATATATATATATATATATATATATATATATATATATATATATATATATATATNAACGACTCGACCGGTCGTTCCGAGAGTTATAGCCCAATTTTCTCCATTTCTGCTTCTTTATGTATCGCTCAGTTGTGTTGAGTTGTATCGAGTTGGTAGGTTTGGGTTCGGAGTGGTTTTGGAGTGAAATGAGACATTTAGTCGCTTAGTTAGAAAGTTAAGTTAGAAAAGTCAACCGGAAGTTGACTTATGAGTAAACGAATTTTGATTTGGATTTTTATTATTTGGTTAGCTTTTTTGGGTGATTTTAGACTTAGGAATGTGTTCGGAATGTAATTTGGAGGTCCGTGGTAGAATTAGGCTTGAATTGCCGAAAGAAGGAAATTTGGCAATTTTGGTCGGGAGTGGAAAATTAGGTATCGGGATCGGAAGGAAATTTCGGAAGTTGGAATAGGTTCATAGTGTTATTTGTGACGTGTGTGCAAAATTTGAGGTCATTCGGACGTATTTGATAGGTTCCGGCGTCGTTGGTGGATTTTGGAAGTTTAGAAGTAAGGCTTGAATCTGAGGTTGATTCGGTGTTTTGGTGTTATTTTGGGTGTTCAGAAGGTTCGACTAAGTTCGGGTGGTGATATATGACTTGTTAGAATTATTGGTTGAGGTCCCGAGGGGCTCGGGTGTGGTTCGGATGGTTAACAGATTGAAATTTGTGAAGTTAAAAGTGTTGTTGTTCTGCTAGTGTGAATTCTGGTGTTTTTCCCCACCTGCGGATGGGGAGCTGCAGGTGCGATCATCGCAAATGCGGAGAGTGGGTCACAGATGTAGATTTTGGCGATTGGGGCTGGAGCGCAGATGTGCAAGTGAGGGCCGCACCTGCGAACCCGCAGGTGTGAGGGAATAACCGGAGATGCAGAAGTTGGTCGATTAAGTGGATGTCGCATGTGCGACCATTGGACCGCAGATGCGGAAGCGCAGCTGCGAGTAAGGGGTCCGCCTGGGCAGAACCTATATAAGTTGCACTACGCGAAATTTTGCCATTTTTCAACCATTGTTGAACAAGTTTTGAGCTAAGGGCAGTGTTTTTCAAGGGAGAATCACGACACATCAGTGAGCTAAGTCTCTTGGGTTTATTTATATGCGTTTATGATGTTTTTCCACTGATTAGCCATGAAATTAGTAGGGTTTTAGGGTGAAATTGAGGGAGTTAGGGATTGAGTTTTGAAGAGTTTTAAGTGAGGATTTGAGGGACCAAACGGAGCCCGATTCCGACAAATTTTATATGGTTAGACTCGGGAGATATCGAGGATTCTGATTCTGTCATTTTTTTTATTAGTTTTGAGACGTGGGCTCAGGGGCGGGGTTTTGGACGATTTCAGAATTTTGTCCTATTTATGTAGTTTTTCTTGTGGAATTCATTTCTTTAGCCTATGTTGATAGTATTATCCTGATTATGGATAGATTCAAAGTTTTTGGAGACCGAGTCGAGGGACGAGGACATCTCGAAGTAGGATTTTATGTTGTTAAGGTAAGTAAAAATTTTGACTCTGGCTTTGAGGGTATAAACCCGGAGAATTTATATCATGTGACTGTTTAGAGGTGATACCCACGCTAGGTGACGGTCCTGTGGGTGTGCACTGCGAGGGATTAAGACTTGGTCTGTCCGGTGAGGCTGTGAGGCCTATTGGCCATTATCTATGTTACGTATTTTCATGTTATTGAACTTGATTTCCTTCATGCTTGATCACGCTCAACTATGTCTAATAAAAGACTAAACGGCGTTGCAAATATAATCCGGGGTATTATGCCCAGAGTCGATCCCACAGGATATTTACGTATCAATCAAGTATTTAGAATACACAACTTTTACTCAATCAATTCTCTCATGACTTTTTAATATAAATTGGTGATGTTTTACTAATTCTACTGACAATAATAATAACTAGCAATTACTAACAATGTGTTGTAAATAATGATGATGAAGGTCTAAGGTTATGGTTTCCCCCGTTGGTGAACTTACTTCTCGGATACTTCTTATAGTTTGATTAGTTGTCTCTATCAATAATGAACACTCTATCTACCACAAATCTCTCTCAAGTAATTATGATAATTTAATAGACGCACTCTCTCAAGTTACGCTAGCTAGATGGCATTACAGTTCACTTTAGATTGCACCCGAGGTATCGTTATCTCTAATCCAACCTCTAAACCCTCGGTTATGACTTTCGTCTATACTCCGGGAGTGATGTTGTTCAAACAACTACCTAAATATGCACTCTCTCTCAAGTACATACATAATAAATAGGAACAACTAATTGAGGGCCCTTTCAATCAACGACAACAAGAACATAGTTGAACAAATAGGGTTAATCAACCAAACTATATTAATATCACAACAAATTCATCCCCAACGGGTTCTACTAAAACCCTAGATTAAAGAATTTAGCTACTCATGTTCATAAGAATCACACCCAAAAGAAATTGCATAATTGAACTACAAAGTAATGAATAAAATATGTAAAAATCAATGTTTTGTCACTTCAATGGTTTTTTCTCTTCGAATCCTTCGTATGCCTTCCGAATCTCTTCAAGTTGTGTTTTTGGGGTCTATTTATATGTTTTGGATAAACCCTAAATGTGTAGGAGACTTCTATTCCAACCGGGAGACACTTAAACTCTTCAAAATCTCGAATTTAGCCGGAACAGGGGCCTGGCGTTTGGGCCCTAGCGCCTGGCGTAGCTGGCGTTTCTGCTCTAACGCCTGGCTAATGCCAGGAAGGGTCAGGCGTTTTAGCTCTAACGCCAGGCAGGGTCAGGCGTTTGGGCTCTGGCGCGCGGCTATAGCCCGATTCACTCCTCCTCGCCTCTTGAGTGTATTTTCGATGTATTTGCATCCATTTAGCTCGGTTTCCATCTCCAATTCACCTACACATGAAATAGACTCTATTATGCACATAAAAAGTGCATTTTTATCATTAACGCACATAAAATGTAGGGCATATAACATGTTAAACCATGAATTCTAGCCTCGCATCAATACCCCACACTTAAACATTTGCTCGTCCTCGAGCAATCACACTACACTCATGTACACAACTTATTAAGCAAATCTCTTAACACGTTATACCAAGAATATTTAAAACAGTTCAAGCACAAAGGTGTGACATCCTCGCCTCAATAATCGACTCACAAATACCATGCTTTATTCACAATTCACTAACTACTCTAACATAGAGGTCAACAACATTACCTTTCCTTCATGAATCATGTGCCCTCACCAAAGCAAAGAGCTAGTTCCTCACACAATAATATTTAAGAACACGGAGGAACTCAAGATAGAAAGAATTCACTCGCTCTCAGAAACAACATTCATATGCCACAAAAGATGCACCATAGGCTTGCCCGTAGTGTAATACTCTACTAATCGAGCTCATTTAGTCAAGGATCAAGTAGGACTTTATTTTGGTTGTAATGTAGGCTGCGGGACGGGTAGGATAGATTTGGATATAAGAGTGACTACACCTCCCTAAGCACTTTAATACATAAACTTTAACGTTCAACCTCAAACTCATTTTAAGCCAAACTCCACCTTCACAACAATGTTATTACCCCATACTTCTTTAAGCACAATTACATTAAGAGTCACCACATATATTTCTCTTTCACAGCAATACAACTGTTTATACTTTATTTATTTATTTTTATTTTCTTTTCTTCTTTTTCTATTTTTTTTTTCAAGTGACTCTTACTTTTCAACACAGTGCACCTTTCTCCTTATTTCAATTATTTCCCTCAAAAACCAACCTACCACCTCACACTTTAACTTTTCCATATTTCATCACATTTTCAGTGCTTACGAGAGGTGACAAGGTTCAAATATATGGTCGATTCAAACAAAGGGATATGGCTTGTAATGTGTTTGCCAAAGAAACAGGATTATAGGCTCAACGGGATTAACGACGATACAAAACAATTAGGTGGGTAAAATATAGATAACTGGGTCAACAAAGAAATTCCTATATCACTTCCAAGACTGAACACAACTTCTATTTCGCTTCGCACACACACGGAGTTCTAGACGTCAAATGCAATGCACAGAATAATATACAAATCTCACACACACATGGCACATAATTCACTCAGAATTGGATCTATCACGACGCTCCAATCAAAGCAGTTAAGCAAATCTTAAGAATTCCTTATTTAAGGTATTTATCCTGGAGTCAAAAATTGATCCTAAGCGTCACAACCAAAGTACTGACTATTCTCAAGGAATTAGCATGTTTTGAGATATTGCTACTATTAATCTCTTAACCATGTGATTACTAATCCTAAAAATTAAAATCTACCTACACCCGGTTCAATTAAAAACCCTTGGAAAAGAACCGTGGTCCAAAGAAAAACCAAGGGGGAGTTACTACACTACTTAAAACAAAACAACAGAAAAAAAATCTTTTTGGTATTTTCTCTAGACTTACTTCCTTCAAGAAAACAGTCAAGGAGATCCATCGTCAGGAAAAGTCCACATATTTCTAATAATTTTTTTTTTCTGTTTTTGTTCTACTTTAAAAATAAACACTTACCAACAAGAAAACTAAAACTACTAACAAGAATACACACTAATCACAACAAATCACAACAAAGATGTACCACACCCCACACTTAAATCATGTAGTGTCCTCAATGCATAATATATAGACAACACAAGAAATAAAAGTAAGGTGTAAGAAACTCCCTGCTCCAATAGTGTTGACATCCTTTCCATTGATCTCGCTTTCATGCTCCTTTGAGCACATGCTTGAATCACTTTATGCCTCCACTTTGAACTTATGAATTGAACCCTAATTTTTTATTTTGCTCTATGATCATGATCATGGGGTGGTGGAACAAACCTGCGTGGCCCAATAAAATCATGTACTAATCTGCGCTTCTTGGCTTTTCGATGAAATGTGTACTCCCTACTTTCTGACAGGAAGAATTCAAGAATGGAGGCATCTTGTTCTTTGTCCCTCAGATCATCAAGTGGTTCGGATAACTCTATTTGCATATCATCATCCCAGCACAATGTGAACAAATGGTTCGAGTGAGTACCAACATCCTCAACAATAATGACACTAGATCCAACAAAATATGTATCATCAATGTCCTTGGTTAAATCTAGTATCTTTTCGACCACATCAGCATCCTCCGATTTCAGTTCTAACCTGGGTGGTTCTTCAATAGATGGCTCGGACGACGGGTTCTCTCTTTCCTCAACATATAGTGAATCAAACTCGAGAGCCTGTTTCCATACATCTTTTTCCTCAAGTGCTAACACCCAATCTGCTAGTTCTTCACCATTCATATCATCCAAATTCGTGAAACATTCATCCAAAGGGTTCCCAACAGTCAGGAAAGCATCATCTTTTTCTGGGAGCACCTTCACAACATTATAAGAGAGTAGTTGGCGAACTCAATAGGTCTCCTCATAGACTTCTGCACGTTGAAAGTGATTTCTTCATCGTTGAGCCTCATCTTAAGTTCACTAGTCTCACAATCAATAAGAGCTCTGTCTGTGGCCAAAAATGGCCTTCCCAAGATTATGGGAATTTCCTCATCTACCTTGTAGTCTAATATCACAAAATCAACAGGAAATACAAACTTCCCCACTTGCACCAAGACATCATCCAGAATACCCGACGGACTCTTCACCGTCCTATCAGCTAGTTGAAGGAGCATGGAGGTGGGCCTGGCTCTACCAATCCCCAGTCATTTATATATGGCCAGCGGCATCAGATTAATGCTGGCCCCCAAGTCACATAGAGCTTTGGTGAAAGAGAAGTTGTCAATGGTACAAGGAATTGTAAAGCTTCCTGGGTCAGACAGCTTTTCAGCAATAGGATGTGTCACCACCGCACTACAAGTCTGAGTAAGGGTGATAGTAGCTAGATCTTGGAAGTAAATTTTTCTGGACATCAATTCCTTCATAATTTTAGCATACCCAGGCATTTCTTTCAATGCATCAATTAATGGAATATTTACCTGTATCTGCTTTAGCATGTCCAAGAACTTCTTGTACTGTTCATCCTTTTGGTGTTTAGCCAGCCTCTGAGGGAATGGAGCTGACGGTCTCTTTTTCCAAGTGATTTGGGACTTTTCTTTCTCAGCCACCACCTCAAATACCGACTTCTGAGTCATCTCCACTTCTTTTTTAGTCTCACTCTGTGCACTGGGTTCTTCTTCACTAGGTTGAACTGTTGCCTTGGTCAAGTTTGTTGAATCATCAAGTTCAATCGGCATGGGTACTAGTATCTCGGCTTGTCTGCTTTCATGAGCTCTTTCCAGTTCCAAGTTTAACTCTCTGCCACTGCGAAGATTCACTGCCATCAACTGCCTTGGGACTTGGTCACTAGGATTTACCTGAGTATCTGCAGGTAAAGTTCCAGGAGGACGATTGTTCACAGCCATAGATATCTGTCCCAACTGTACTTCAATATTTTTAATAGCTACATCATGTACATCTACTCTCTCACTGATTTTGGCATTTGACCCAATTACCTGCTGCATCATAGCTTCTAACCTGGCAAACCCATCTTCTTGCCTTACCCCTTGTTGTTGCTGAGGAGGGTAGTATGATTGTTGCTGATTCTGATGGGTGTAACCTTGTGGCCTCTGAGACGGTGCTGCATTAAATTATGGTCCCCTAACACCCATATTTCCACTGTTCTGCTGTTGGTGAGGTGGTCTATATGGTTGAAC
>ML315247.1:0-46559 GCA_005239505.1 Nicotiana paniculata
AGAGTCGCCACCCGGATTTTTTACGATGTTCCGGGACACCATTTATTTATTGAAATCCCAAACTGAGGGAAATTTTGACTCTGTTTTCATTTGTCTGCAACCAGAAATCCGAGTAAGGAATTCTGTTAACCCGGGAGAAGGTGTTAGGCATTCCTGAGTTCCGTGGTTCTAGCACGGTCGCTTAACTATTAAATGCGCCACATGAAATGCACCCGCAATTTACAACATGTTGATTTTTTATCATTATTTTGAGTTAGAGTCGGGGACATGAGTTGCCACACCCAAGTGTAGATTGTATAGTCATGACTATGGTCATGACAATTAGAAATGCCTATTTGAGGCAACATTTGATTATTCTTTAAATTCTACAATTTTTATCTAAAAGAGGTATTTTTTAGCTTACAGGATATGTACATAAACTGTTTTTGATATTTATGGACTTATCTTGGAACAAATCACGATGGTGTGCACTTGTTGTTTTGGAAACATCACAACCACGTCACATGAAATGCGCCCGCGATTGCTGCGTGTGATTTTATTTAATGTTTGAAATGAGAGTCGGGGGCACGAATTGCTACGCCCGAATGGATATATTGAGCACTTTGTTCACATTTAAATGACTGACATGATATATATTTACCAGAGACATGCCAAAAACAAGTTTTGGAAATTAGCAATAAAATAACAACGGTTAAAAGAAAAATTCCAAACCAGAGACATGCTTATATCGTTGTAAAATGATTTCCAACCCGGCAACTCCTATTCACCCAAAAGGGAACTTAACGAAGTATTAATGTTCTGCTAGAATTTAGCAAATGACTCAATCCTCAAATTAATCCACGTGGCAAACTTTTCATTTTTACAAGACTATGCGACACATAAACAGTGCACATTAATCTTTCTCCACAAGCACATAAACATTAACATAAATACATTATCAGAAACTTTTCATTTTACGGAAAATTAATCTTATGTGTTTATGTGTTAATCATCTCCATAAACACATAAACAGTGCACAAATAATGTAAGCTCAACAACATTAAGCATCAAGATATGGATGAAACAAATACCGAAAGTAAAGCATCAAGACATGTACGGTCGCATCATTATAGGAAATAAGAAAAAATGAAATATATTTCTGAACAAACTCGCAAAATCGATAATCACTGACTTCCTTTTACACTTATAACACGATAATAAGGTAAACAAATCTGGACATTACAATGATAGCCACTTTACGGTAATAGCCTATTTTAGCCTTCAATTTCCAACCAATTAATAAACTCAAACGCTAAAGCCTATGATAATAGATTTACATGACGAATCTAAGAACTAAAATGGATTTAGAACATGACGGTTTTAGAGCTTAACAGAGGAAGTGATTCGAACAAAATCAACAAATAAAAGCAATTTATAGACATGTGATCATAGCAATTCATGGTGGCTCCGTTAAGGGAAAAACAGAAGCATAGTTCATGGAAAACAATTTATGCTAAAAAGAAAACAAATCAGTTATGAAGATAAACGGGCCATTTGAGTCAAATCATCAAGATTTATGTATTCAGCTGCCTCTATTTGGAGCTAATACCACACTTAACTCAATGACAACAAAATCCAAAGAATCAAACCTAAACGAGAAGCTTTAATTGATGGAAATTTTCCAGTAATTACATGAACAAAATGATTGGATAGCTACGGCCGGAATTTGAAACGGCAGTCAACTTCAAACATAGACGCGAACAGAACCACGAATGGACTTCATACGGATGAACCCGATTCGACCTCAACCTCAACTTAATTCCATTTCCTGATTACACAAGGACGAGATTTAGAAAAAAACAAAGACGCCCGAATAAAGATTGAGACAGGGAATTAGAGCTCGGCCAGCAACAAGACTCGAACGACACTCGATTTCGGCTCAATCAAAACCCATTTGTTTTTCTGTTTCTTTTTTATTTCTGAGAAGTTGGAGNGGACAGTGTGGTCGAAATGGACTGGGGAGGGCTTGTTTTCCGGCGAGTTTTTAAGCGGAATGGAGGTGGAAGGCTGCTGAAGAGAAATGGGCTGCTGAAGGTTAGGGAAAGGGGTACGCTGGTGGTTTTAAGGTGGTTCAAGGTGGTCGCCGGCAGACTGGTTGTGTTCTGGGCGGCGGTAGGAAGGGGAGAACGGCGCAGCTGGGATTGGAGAAGAAGAGGTCGGCGGCGACTGCTGGTTTTCTCAGATAGGGGGGGGTGTCCTCTCAGGGTGAGGGGTCTGTGAAGAAGATGAAGAGGAGGGGAACGGCGGCTGTCTCGGTCCAGATAGGGAGGGGGGGTCCTCTGATCTCTAGGTTCTCTAGCTACTAGCTTTAGGTTGTAGGTTTAGGTTTATAGGTGAGGGGATGGGTATTGGGCCAGACCGGATCGGGTAGGTGGGGTTTTGGGTTCTGGACCGGGTCCCTTTTGGGCTGGGCGGATTTTGATAAAGAATTGGGCCTGATTGCTGGCCCAAGTCCAATTTTAACCTTAACAACCTTTTTTTTTTTTTATGCTTTTGCAGAATTAGCCACTTTAGCTCAAATTTAATTTAAATCTATTTCTTGGCTAGACTATGCATTTATTTTATATAATGACGGACTATTGCAACTAATTAATTAACCTATGAATGCAATTTTTGATTTTTTAGAAGATGCATTCACAATGAAATTAAATCCTAAAAAGAAGTCTAAAATCTAACATGCTAATGAAATCAAGATTCGAACATTTTTTATGATTTTTATTTTATTTTATGATTTTAGAATTATTAAACACGCATGGAATGTAACTAAATAAAGAAAAGTTCCTAAAATTTATTAAAACTATTTTTTTGATTATTTTTTAGGAGTAATTTCCATGCGTGGCAAAATTTGGGTGTTCACAGCTGCTCATGCTCCTCCCGATTGCGGGAGTATATCAAAATGTCATCAATAAACACGATCACAAAGGAATCCAGTTAAGACTTGAATACTCGATTCATCAAGTCCATAAATGCTTCTGGGGTATTGGTCAACCAAAAGACATCACCAGAAACTCATAGTGCCGATACCGCGTCTGAAAAGCTGTCTTAGGGACATTAGATGCCCTAATCCTCTACTGATGGTAGCCAGATCTCAAATCAATCTTTGAAAACACCTTGGCACCCTGAAGCTGATCAAAAAAATCATCAATCCTCGGCAATGGATACTTTTTCTTGATAGTGACTTTGCTCAACTGCCGATAATCTATACACATCCTCATAGACCTATCCTTCTTCTTCACGAACAAAACTGGTACACCCCAGGGCGAGACACTAAGTCTAATGAAGCCATTATCAAGCAAATTTTGTAACTGTTCCTTCAAGTCTTTCAACTCTGGAGGGCCATCCGGTATGGAGAAATAGAAATAGGCTAAGTGCCCGGAGCCAAATCAATGCAAAAGTCAATATCCCTGTCGGGTGGCATCCTCGGCAGGTCTATAGAAATACCTCTGGAAACTCACGAATGATAGGCATAGAATCCATAGAAGGAACCTCAGCACTAGAATCACGAACATAAGACAAATAGGCCAAATACCCCTTCTCGACCATACGCCGAGTCTTTATATAAGAAATAACCCTGCTGGTAGAATGGCCAGGAGTCCCTCTCCACTCTAATCTAGGCAACCCCATCAAGGATAAGGTCACTGTCTTGGCGTGACAGTCCAAGATAGCGTGATAAGGTGACAGCCAACCCATACCCAATATAACATTGAAATCCACCATATCTAAGAGCAGAAAGTCTAAACTGGTCTCAAGGCTCCCAATAGTGACCGCACACGAACGATATACACGATCTACAATAATAGCATCCCCCGCAGGTGTGGACACATATACATGGACACTCAAATAATCACGGGGCACAACCAAATATGAAGCAAAATAAGATGACACATAGGAGTAAGTAGACCCCGAAGCAAATAGAACTGAAGCATCTCTACTGCAAACTGAAACAGTACCTGTGATAAATAGCATCGGATGACTCCGCCTCAAGTCTGGCTGGAAAAGCATAACATCAGGGTTGGTCCCCACCACACTGAACCACATCTCTAGGACGTCCTCTAACTGGCGGGCCTCCACCTCTAGCAGCCTGACCTCCACCTCTAACCATCTGAACCCTACCTATGGCTACATGTCCTCTGCCTCTGGCTAGCTGGGCAGGTGGTGTAGCAGCTGGTGCCGGAACCATGGCACCAGAATTGCATGACGGGCCAAATCCATTAAACGAGTCTCATACTGAGTAACAGTCATGCTTCCCTGCTGGAGACGCTCGAACTGATGGTGACGCTCCTCTCTCAAGGTGATAGGCAGAAACTTCTCTAAGAAGATATGTGAGAACTAGTCAAGTAAGATCAGGAGACCCAGCTGGTGTGGTCAACAAATAATCCCTCCACCATTTCTTGGCGGAACCAGTCATCTGAAATGCAGCAAAGTCGACCACATTGGTCTCCAATATACCCATGTTCTAAAGAGCCTCGTAACAACTATCAAGGTACTCCTGGGGTTCCTCTAAAGTGGCACCACTGAAATGAACTGGGAAAAGCTTGGTAAACCTATCCAATATCCACAAGGCCTCGGAGGACATAACTGACCCATTACCGAGCGGTGCTGCAGCAACCAGCTGAACTACTCCGACTAGATGAGTTATTGGAGTCTGAAACTGGTGAGCCATCTGCTCCGGAGTGTGAGTAGCAGGAGTCTGGGCCCCTCCTCCAGCCTGAGACACGGCTGGTTCCATAAGGAATGCGCCAGTCTGGGCCACACTCTCCATAAGGCCCACTAATCGGACCAAGGCGTCCTATAGCACCAGGGTGGCAATAAACCCCTCTGGGACCTGAGCTAGTCCGGTAGGAACAGTCTGAGCTGGAACCTCCTCATCGAACTCTACCTGAGGCTCCGCAGTTGGGGCTGCTGCTCGGGCCTTGGGCTAAGCCCTGCCCCTGCCACGACCTCTGGCAGGGCCTCGACCTCGACCTCTGCCCCTCGTAGGAGCTGCTATTGGAGGATCTGGCTGTTGATCAGCAGAGGTAGCGGTACGGGTTCTCGCCTTCTGCGAGAGAACAAGAATAGGAGAATTCAATCAGTATTGAGATAACAAAATCGTACGATAGAGCTGAATAAAAGCAAAATTTGTTCCTAAACTTCATAGCCTCTGGGAGATAAGTACATACGTCTTCGTACTGATCCCCAGACTCTATTAAGCTTGTCCGTGAATCGTGATATCTAAGCAACCTAGTGCTCTGATACCAACTTGTCACGACCTGAACTGCCATTATCGGGACTGTGATGGCTCCTAACATTGCACTCGCTAGGCAAGCCAACATTAGAGATTCACAAAATAAAATCTTGAAACTTGCAGCGAATTACTACCATTCAACACATGATAAATTAATTAAAAAAAAGGGAATTCATAACAACATCGTGCATATGTATTATATACATATATTTACCCATGATATGGAGTCACAACTCACCGACTACTATGACTAATCTACAAGTATTTGGCTGAAGGAAACATATGAAATTGTTTATGAACCAAAGAAAAATAGTAAAATTATCAGATAAGAGAGGACTCCAGGAATCTACGGACGTCGGCAGATCTACCTTGGTTCTCTAGGTAAAGAAGTCAATAGCGAAGCTCGGAGTCAGCTCGGACCGACACCGGATCTGCATAGAAAGTGTAGAGTGCAGCATCAGTACAACCGACCCCATATATTGGTAAGTGTCGAGCCTAACCTCGGCGAAGTACAGACGAGGCTAAAACAAGACACCCACATATAACTTGTGCAATATAATCATACAAGTAGCAACAATAGTAATAAAAGAAGTAGAGCACGCAATAATAGGAAGGGAACATGCTGAGAGGTTCAAAATACAAGGAATAAGAAACAGAGTTAGGACAGAATCAATCAATATGCCTTAAAAGAAATGAACTAGTAAAAACAGTATAGGAAGTTGCACGGCATCCTCCTTCGTGATTTTACTCTCAATCGCACCATATGAATAATAGAACGGCACGGCATAACCCTTCGTGCATTAACTCTCTCATAATATAACATGGCATCACCCTTCGTGCGTTATCAGTCATGAGACATGGCACGACATCACCCTTTGGGAATTATCACTCACAAAACATGGCACGACATCACCCTTTTGCATTATCTCTCACAAACATGGCACGACATCACCCTTCGTGCATCAACACCCACTCACAAATATTGCACGGTATCACCCTTCGTGATTTATACTCTTCCTTACCAAAACAAAAATCAATAACACAGAGGGACAGAAATATCATAAATCGGTCTTACTTCAACATTTAATGTCACAATATCAAGCTCAACCTTGAGTCAATACTCAACACTTACCAAATTTCAGTAAAACAGGATAAGAGATGCCCAACATAACAATTAGCTAAGCTAAGCATGAACAAGTTGATTATAGACTACAGAGTTACCACAATAGGACTCACTCGCATGCTATGACTCGGCATCAACACATAGGTGCTCGTCACCTCACCTATATATTGTAATCAATAACCAAACATGTAGCAAGTAGTCAATTAATACCTAATCCCTCAAGCCAAAGTTAGACACGACACTTACCTCGATCCATAGGCCACTCACTGCTCAAATACCACTTTTCCTCTAGAATTCACCTTTAACCCACTCGTACATATGATTTGGTGTTGAAATCCCTCTTCAAAAATCGCCTCAGGTCGAGTTCTAGTGATGAAAAATGAAATTTGGGGAGAAGTCCCATTTTTGAATTCTATTTTAAAACGCTGGACAGGTCTTCTTCGCGTTCGCAAGAGACCTGTCACAGTCGCGAAGCATAGCAGCCCAAAGGCCTACGAGTTCGCAAATACCTCCTCGCGTTCACGAAGGCTATACCCCTGGCCTTCGCGTTCACAAACCATTGCTCGTGTTCACGTAGAAGGTATGACTGACCCCACCCCCAGGTCCCTAACACTCCGCATTCGCGTTGGGCTGATCGTGTTCCCGAAGGGTAAAGCCCCTATCGCCTCGTGTTCGCGACCCAGTCTATGCGTTCGCGTAAAAGAAATTCCTCACCAGCACCATTTCCCCTTCGCGATCGTGAGAGTGTCTTCGCGATCGCGAAGCACACAGTGGTAGCAACACCAGAAACAGCAGATTTTCCAAGTCTCAAACTACCCTTGGCCTATCCAAAACTCACCCGAGCCCTCGGGGCTCCAAACCAATCATGCACACAAGCATAAAAATATCATACGGACTTGCTCGTGCGATCAAATCGCCAAAATAACACCTAGAACTTCGAACCAATCATACTCACAATGTTGATCGAAGTCAACTAAAAATCCTTTTTAAGGCCAAAAATCATTATTTCTTCAATTCCTCGCATAAAAGCTTTCCGGAAATACGCCCTGACTGTGCACACAGATCGAGGAGGATAAAAATGAGATATTTAAGGCTAGAGAGCGCATAATAGAGTTCTAAAACACAAGATGACCCTTTGGGTCATCACATAAAAAATAATACTAAAATAAAACCCAGAAAGTTAATGCAATGTACCTGTGATTATACGTAATGTTATTGGGGAACAAATCATTGAAAAATCAAGAAGAATGACGAAAATCATATGATTTCAGAGAAGAACAAATCAAAAAGCGAAGAACGGGAGAGAGAGAGAGACAGTAGACAATATGGCGTATACTTGGAGAGAAAGTAATCTTTTAATAAAGAAGGAAAAAATCGTCTTTTAAAAGGTTTTTAACAAATAAAACAGATACGGATGCAAACAGAAAAATAAAGCGGGTACATGTTTGAGCGACCAAATAAGGTACCCCATGTAATTTTTACCTTTACAACCTGGACATAAAGCCCGCCTGTTGTAAACTCTCTTTAGCTATAACCACAAATCTATCATACTTTGCAAACAAACTAAATTGTACAATTAATGTTATTCTTATCTATTAACAATATATTGTAGCAAACAAAAAATTAATTTTGGAGAAAAAAGGAATAACAAAAAGCTGAGAGCCCCTAACTGCAATGTAGTTCGATGGTAATATATTTTTTTGTAAAATCCTGTATCATTTTCAAGTACTTCGGTGATATTTTATTTGCTAGAGGCCTGCAATTCACTTGAAAACTTATCTACTTTTTATTGAGTTAGTTAAATTGGATAAACATTTTTTAGAAACTTAAATTGTTTTTCTTAATTTTTAATTTATAACTCAATATATATTTTTAATAATATTTAAGTGATATTCAAAATTTTGCGCTCATTAATTCTAAGTACAAATGTATTCTAAATGATTTATCATTAATTATTTTTTCTTTTAAAATATGTATTCTAAATGAGTTGTCCTTCATTATTATTGTTTTTTTAATTTATTCTGACGAAGGAGAACTCCCTATATTCTTCCTATTTTATGTTATTTGTCATAAAGTATTAACTCAACACTAGTCAACTTTTAAAAAATTTATATTTTTATTATTAATATTTAAGAGGTACAAGTTCAATCTTTTAATTCTCAAATTAAAAGACCAAGGATTCAATTTAAGAATCGTGAAAAAAATATTTTCATATTTTGTTTTAGTATTATCACAGAAATTTCATAAGATATATTCACATAAATCCTCTTAGATCACAATTAGGCATTTGAAAACTTCAATTGGACATGATTTCATCATTTATTTAGCTAGCCAAATACAAAAATGTCTATTATTTTCAAAAAACAAAATCTTTAACTTTTATTTTATAATTTTATATAAATATCTTATAATATTTACATAATTTTCAAAAATATTTATATTCATTAATATGGGTACACGCGCAAAGCGTGTACACTAAGACTAGTCACGATTAAGATATGAAAGAAGATCTTGGCGTGTGATTCCTGGAGAGAAAGAACCTTATTTATTTGGATTTTCAATTTTATATGTGTTTGGTCAGTGTTGGTAAGTTTATGCTTAATGGCTAAAGGCTGGTAAGTTGAGACTTATGTAGGATATTATTGTAAAATTCCCAAAAAATAATTAAATGCAAATTAGGGATTAATAGAATTCAAAAAAGTGTTGGCCAAAAAAATTTGAAATTAAAATAATGTGCATTTCACTATATCCAAGTTGCATCATGACAATATTTATTAGATTTTTATTTCCCAAGACTCTTATTTTCAAGAAAAAGAATTGTCATCTTCCAGGGAAAATTGGCCAAATTATATATGTTAGACATATTTGTAAGAAAAATACTAGAAGTTTTTCCCTTTTCCTTTTCCTCTTTACATATTGCAACCACTTCACCTACTTGAAATCGAAAATCCCTCCTAACCCCCAAACATAGGCTAATTTAGGTGATAACAAAAGTTGCTACAATTAATTAATGACATAAAACTAGCAAAACAAATGTCATGAAAGCTATGATAGTAGAAAATTTACAAATTATCTTTTATGGATACATATGTTTATATAATCGACTCCGATTAACATGAAATTAATCAAAATTTTGATTTGCCTAAAGGCTCCTAATTTAATTTTCAAGTGATATTAACACGAATCAAGGGTGCATAAAAAATGTCATGTAATTACTCCCCATATTTACTTATTCGAAAAAGCTATTAATCCCATTACCAAACCAAACAAAATTATTCCCTTTGTTCTATTTACAACAATTTCATATTGTTTAAGGGCAATATATATTGAGAGTGGATTTTTTTTTTTTTTTTTTTTTTTTTTTTTTTTTTTTTTTTTTGTGCTATTCAGAGAGTGGATTTCAAGCATAAGTAATAGTAAAAATTGGCTTCTGGTGAAAATTTTGTTTAGCTTTACTCCATTTTTTTTCTTCACCTTCTGGATGAAGGAACAATATGATGACCTGGTCTTATGAGTGGTGTTGCCAAAAAGGTGAAGAAATTAGTGTTTCAGAATATTGTGTCCGTCCCATTATTTCCATATTTAGCTCGCAATGTCAACTTAGATTTCAGTCCAAGTCGTTTTATGAATAAATTTCATGATTCTTATGATGAAATGACAAAAATGATATATTACCTGAAATTTCCACTCGATAAGCAGTTAAGAATTTGAAAATGATATAAATATGCCAAATGCGTTGGACCGAAGTCCAATTTGGCTTTCAAAATAACATAATAATACATTTATGAGATTTTTAGTATTTTCTTATTTATAAATATTAACTCTTGACAAGTAAAAAGAAATGACAAAACCTTGAGATAGAAAAGGTTGGTATTATTTGTTACCATTGGTTTAACACAACTGAAGTGGGATTTACCTCTAATATGAAATGAAAAAGGACCTTCCGCCTAAATATAAATTAGTGAAAATCAATATTCTTTCGTACTAAAGGTAATATTTGAATTATATATACATAATATAACTTCCTGACAAAAGGTGTTTAATTGATTACTCGTATATGTAGCTCTGTCATTGTGCTCAGGGGCGAAGCTACATAGCACTAAGGATGATCAACTGACTAACCTTCGTCGAAAAATTATACTGTATATATAGGTAAAATATTAGATTTTAGAAGTATATAACATATATTGAACATCCTTTATTAGGGTTTATTTTTTGTTTCTTTTAATTTGAACACCCTAAATAAAAATTTTAACTTCACCACTGATTGTGTCTATTGTCTAGCATTTCTTAAAATAGAGAGATATTAAGTAATTTTAGCCAAATTCGATAGTGAATCAAATATTTTTATATTAGTTTACGAATTGTTTTGAATAATTGAAACATATTAGATTATTTAAAGTATTGTAGTGTCTCTTTTAGATATGAAATGTTTTTTTCTCCTAAACGAATATTTAACAGGAAGAGTATTGAAATGGATACCTAGGAATTTGGTATAGGTTGTTTGAATTGGTCAACGCTGACTTCAGTCAAAGTCTGTGACGTAAAAACGCGGTAATATAACTCGAGGGAAGCACTTGATAGAAGCTTTATATTCTCTACTTATCTAACTTCTCTTTAAAGCTAAACTTCTTTTTTCAAGGATTTCTTTAATATAAGTATCAATGAGTGGGTGTCGGGTGAGTTGGCGAGGGTAGGTAGGTTAAGAATGAGTTTTAGAAAATATTTTCTTTTCATGATAAGAAAAATATTTTTCTCTAATTGGAGGAAAATGAATTCATAAGAAAAATATTTTTCAAAATATTTAAACCAACCAAACATGAGAAAATTAAAAAATATTTTCCGAAAAATATTTTCCTCATACCAAACACATCCTTAGTTCCTCTTTTTTTTTTTTCCCCTTTTTGGAGTTTACACATTCTCTCAATTTTTGTAATTAATCTTATAGTAAACAGATATAATGGGCGTTTGGACATAAGAGTTGTAAAATTCCAAAAAAAAGTGAAAAAATATTTCAAGTGAAAATGGTATTTGAAAAATAGAATTGTGTTTGGATATGAATATTACTTTGAGTTGTTTTTGAAGATTTTTGAGTGATTTGAGTGAAATTTTTGAAAATAGGTTTTTGGAGTTTATCAAATTTTCAAAAAAATTCAAAATTTATCTTCAAGTGAAAATTAAAAATTTCATGGATAAACACTGGTTTCAAAAAAAGAAAAAGTTTGAAATTTTTTTGAGTAAAAGTGAAATTTTTTTATGTTCAAACGGACTCATAAATTGTAAGAGGACGAAAACATTATGATGAAAATGAAAAACACTCGTTCATCTCAATATTATGTAGGGGTGGGCGTTCGGGCAGTTCGGATTGAATATGAAATTGTGGTTTGGGTTTTTGGTTTTCGGATTGAAGAAATTACAATCCAAATCCAATCCAAATAATTTTAGATTGGATCAGATTATTTAAGTTCAGTTTCGGATTAATCTGATTGGATTTTTCGGATTTTCGGTTCTGTCTTTTAAACCTATAAGTTGAGCTTATAGAAAACACTCGACATAAAAAAAATTATTTAAATGAAGTAGAAAAATGATAATCAAAATATGCTTTAGTTTTTGGTATCTTCTGGAGGTCAATATAATACCTCTTCAAGAAAAAAGGTATTGAATATGCAACAGATCACACTAATTCAAATTATACTATTATAAATTAAAAGATTAACCGGGAAAGGTGACCTCAAAATTTAATCATTAGTCAACTTCGGCCTTGGCTTTTCAATGTTTACAAACGTACGTATGGTGTTGTTGTGTGGGTGAAACGTGAGAGAAAAGAAAATCATATATTATATTTGATTTAATAGAGAATCTCATATTAAACTTAGTAATTTGTATTGATATACAGGCTAATGTTTAATGGGCATAATACTATTGAAGATTTAGACTTATTAGGATTAGGTATGTATATGGGTAATGTCGTAATGGGCTAATGTCTAACTGGTAAGGCTAAATATAAGATACAAAAAATTTGGATTTTCGGATACTCCGAAATTTCGAAATCCCAAATCCAAAATCCAAAATTTTTAAAAATAAAATTCAAACTCCAATTCATAATCCAAAAATCCAAACCAAAAATTATTTCGGTTCGGATTTCGAGTTTTGCCCAAACTATGCCCACCCCTAATACTATGGATGTGTTTCGATATGCTTAAATTATCAAAATAAACTTTGGCAAAAGACAATATGAGTTAGGGTGTGTTTGGTATAACGGAAAATATTTTCTTGGAAAACAAGTAGTAATCCTATTCATTTTTCGGTATTTGGTACACAAATTAAGGAAAATAACTTCTCAAGAGTATTCATAAATAATTTAGATACAATAAACGTGAAGCCATAAACTTTTGAACCAATAATCTTCCGAACCCAAAAATTTCATAAACTTCTGAACCGCTAAACTTTCAAAACTGCAAAATTTTGAACCCGTAAATTTTATAATTTCTAAACCCGAACTTTCAACACACATAAACCTCTGAACTCAAAACTTTGGAACATGTAAAATTTTGAATCTATAAACCGAAAGATAAAAAACATTAAAACTGAAAATATTAAGGTGGGTGGTGACGGAAAAAACTGAAATTTAAAAATTAAAAATAAAAACTTTTTGGAGAGGTGGGGTAGGTAAGCATGAGGTGGAGTTAGGTGAGAGAGTGTGGGGTGGTTGGTGAGGGTGGGGAATATGGTGGGGAAGGGTGAGAAGTAGTTTTGGAAAATATTTTCCATTGTCTTGATAAGGAAAATATTTTCCTCCAATTGAAGGAAAAAAAATTCTTAAAAAAAATAATTTCGAAAATATTTAAATCAACCAAACATAAAAAAAATTAAACATTTTCCAAAAAATAATTTCATTCGTACCAAACACACCTTTAGTTTGGTATTATTTGAAGATATGTAGGGTCATGTATTGACTTTGTGCCGTTGAAAATAAGTACATAAAAAATTGCACTAGACAATTGCAAAGTACATTTATTTAAACTTTTATGTTATCTGAAACACATTAACTTTTTTTCCTTTAAAAAAAATAGACACCATGCATAATCATACTATACTTAATTAACCAAAAACAAAACAAAAATATTTTATAAAAGGAATACTACTATTTATTTTTTATATTGCTAGTACATGATGTGGAACAACGTGATTTAAAACAAAGTGTTCATGAAAAGTATCTAATCATGTGTTAATTGGTCAAAACATCATTTCATCCGACAATCTATACGAGGTGGTCTACTAAAGTATAGTATTAGAAAAAGGTTCACAATAATATTCAACTCCCTCGGTCGACATATTATTTTATCTTTTTATAACTTCGAAATTAGAGTGTTTTGCAAGTGGAACAAATATTTCTTAATGAGAGTACATTTTGAAAAAAAAAAATACAACTTCATTTACAGCTTAAAAAAGACAATTAAAATATTTTTTAAAAAGTTAAGATAAACTTTATATATCGTTTATTTATTTATAACTAACTCTATTAATTAGGATTTACATCATGAGATAACGTAAAGTTGAATATTTAAACAATTTAGCACATCTCAACCCTATAAGTAGATCTGATTGCTTTGTATTTTGACCTGTCTTTAAAAGATTGAACTATTTTCTATACTAAATGGATTTCCTTTCCCCAATAAATTAAATAATTTACTAGCTTACTTAAAACTCGACATGGCATCTTTTCGACTAATTTATACTTTTGACATCTTTAAACTAATAGTATGACTTGAACAATTTTCTATTAACTAATATATATTCAAAGATTTGTTCTTAAATTCTGAGCATGTCAAAATGAGACTAATTTATTAAAACGCGGGACTTTTGGTTGAGAATACAGTTGTTTGCCCTCAAAACGGATAACAATTAAATTTATATGCAATTTAAAGAATATGTGGTTTAATTTACCACAAATAATTAGGAACAGTAAATAATTGAATTGAAATGAGAATAAACGATCAAACCAATATGTTGAAGTAATTAGACCCCGTGTTAGGCATAAATGCTAATAACCAACCACAACCGACTCCTCGAGATGGAGTTCAAATACAGCTAAGTCAGTGAACAACTGAAGAACACTTGAATAATTACTAAAAATCATAATAAAATGTATTTCTTCGATAAGCGTGCCAACAGTAAGTGAAAAAATAAGAGGGGTGCTCCTCTATATATAGTAGAGGAATTTTAACTCTAATACAAGTCTAAATAAGGTAAAAATCTTTTCCTTCCTTATCTCCAACGAAAACACGCTCTATAGCCACAACCGAGTGTGTTTTTCGGCTGATGGCGGATATTTCAACTCTCTGTTTGTCTTCTTTAACTATTTTTTTCTTTATCCTCTTGTTCGAGCTATAATCTTTTCGGGTTCGATCATGCTCGATACTCGACCACCATTCGCCCGATCATGGTTCCGATCTGTAGGAACCTTTGGTCTTACTCGAGCTAGTAACGAATAACATTGTTCCTCGCTTCTCAACGGAAAATCGGGGGTACCTCGATTTTACCCGTATACAGATAGTCCCCTCACTTCTAGGAGAGTAGATTATAGGAGCGATGAGAAGTGACTAATTGAACCCGATTCCTTATCTCGTAAGTCACGCTCAAGTTGACGAACCTAAACGTCCCATCAGTCACGTCGCTCTGACTTTGTATACACGTCAGTCGGTTGATCATCCCTAGTAGTTAACAAATTCAAAACGTCATTCACTCATTACTCTTTCCTCATAAAAGTTCCAGTTTCAAGTTTTTCACTTTTTTACCTTATGATTTTGAACTTCCTTAAGTTACCCTCGTGTCACGACCCCAGTTTTCCTCCGTAGGATGTCGTGATGGCACCTAGTCTCTAAGACTAGGTAAGCCTAACAAATATGTGAAATTAACTTAATAGCAATTAAACTCTCAAATGCTCAACATATATATATAGAATAAATTTCGCTGCTCAACATATACACTTTCCCCAAAACCTGGTGACATCGAGTCAGAAGCTCTACAACGGTATCATAATTCATAGTCAACCCTATACAACTGTAATTAGTAGAAGAAGGAAAATATAAAAGTAGGTAGAGGGTGACTCCGAGGCCTGCGGATGCTGGCAGGTGTACCTTGAAGTCTCCATGGATGGACTCAACTCACTTATGCCTGGAAGGGTAGGAGGAACCTGGATCTGCACAAAAAGATGTGCAGAAACGTAGTATGATCACACAACAATAGTACCCAATAGGTGCCAACCATAACCTCGGTAGAGTAATGATGAGGTCAGGTCAAGGCTCTACTAGAATAAATAAAGGACGGAACGAGTGTAAGGCAATGTAATAGTGAAGTAATGAAATTGAAACAACAAATAGCATATCAAGGTTAGCTACACGTAACTAAAGCAATTAGTGCAACACAGAGAAAATAATTTATACTATGCTAAGGAAACAACAACCAAAGACAAGTGCAAAAATAGAGAAATGCCAACAAGAGTCACTACCGAGGTACCGTCTCATAGTCTCAAATCACGAGATGAATCACAATATTTCCTTATATCACCGCAGGAGCCTTTACATTTGGTTTTGAAAATCATTTTCCCAAAATAGCATCCCGTATTTTAGCCCACCTTATCACACCGCATGACTTCTAGTCATACCCCTACTAGCCATGTGTATCAACCCCACCTTATCTCGCTGCATGCGTTTCAATCCCAAAACCTTATACTACTGTTTGCATATCACTATCACAATGTATCACAAATCACACCTTAAGTGCCCAACATCACAACTTGCTAGAGAAACCAAATAATAGCAGTATTTTCACAGTAAAGAGCCCATGGCTCAACCACAATGTACACAAGAGTCTCAACAATAACAACTAGAATGAACAACTCAACAGAATGATATTTCACCACAACACTTTGCCTTAATATGAATCACAAATTTTATATCTCAATACCAATTTCGATAACAAGATATTCCACGATTTAACAACTTCAAATAAAGAGTTCAACGATCAAATAATGAATACGGAATAAAGGAAACGAGAACTTCAATTAAACACGTAGGGCATTTAGCCCGTGTAAACACTCGTCACCTAGCGTATACGGATTTCACATATCACAATTATCACAACCAACACAAATCTTAAGGGGTAATTCCTCCACACAAGGTTAGGCAAGTCACTTACCTCAAATCACGCTAACTCAATCCACTAATAGGACTTTCCCTCGATTATCCAACTCCGAACGGCTCGACTCTAGCCAAAATAACTTCTTATTATAAATATAAACTATAGGAAACTGATTCGAATAATAAAGTTACAATCTTTGTAAAGAAATAAAAAGTCAACTCGGGCCCGCGTCTCAGAACCGGACCAAATTTACAAAATCCGAATACCTCAAATTGCCTTTCGAAACTCAAAATTTTAGTCTAGGAAGTTTTTACCATTTTTCCCAAATTTCCAACTCAAATTCCTAAATAGATGATGAAAATAGTGATAGATTCATGAAATATAGTCCAATCGGGGTTAGAACCACTTACCTCAACAATTTCCTTGAAGAACTCTCGAAAAAATCGCATCACACTGAACTCTCTAGGTCCAAATTACGAAATATGAGATAGAACCCTCGTTTTGAAATTTAAATTCTCCTGCCCAACGATTTACACCTTGCGATCCTTCGCAATCGCGAAGAACAAAATCTTAGTCAGTCCAAAAACCTTCTATGCGAACGTAGAGAACTGGTTGCGAACGTGATTAGTAAAATTCCAAAGCTTCCCGATCGCGTAGAGAAACGTGTCAACCTTCTCAGGCCTTCTCTTCCTTCATTGCGAATGCGGCACCACTCACGCGTTCGCGATTCACTGACCCTGCCAACCTTAAAGATCCAGGATCGCGGCCCGTCTTGTGCGATCGCATAAGAGGAAATCAGACTCAGAGAAACCAGCAATATCACAAGGCCAAAAATGGAACCGAACTTGATCAAAATCACACCCGAGGGCCCCGTGACCTCAATCAAACATACCAACAAGTCCTAAAATATCATATGAACATGCCCGAAGTGCCAAATCATGTCAAACAACACTGGAACCACGAATCGTGCATCGATTCAAGCCTAATGACCTTATGAACTTTTGAATTTCAAAACTAATGCCGATTCGTACCAAAACAACTCTGATTGACTTCAAATTTTGCACACAAGTCATAAATGACATAATGGACTTCGAAATTCGACACCGATATAAATAAAGTCAATTCTCGGTCAAACTCTCCAATTTTCCAAACCTTCAACTTTCCAACTTTCGCCAATTCACGTCGAAACAACCTACGAACCTCCAAATCAACATCCAGACATGATCCTAAGTCCAAAATCACAATACGGAGCTATTGGAACCATCAAAACTCCATTTTTGGAGTCGTCTACATAAACGTCAAGCTATGGTCAACTCCTTCAACTTAAAGCTCCAACTTAGGAACTATGTGTCTGCTTTCACTCCAAAGCTCACCCAAAACCAAAACAAAACACCACGGCAAGTCACATAATCACAATATATCATATATGAGGCAATAAATAGGGCATTGGTACTAAAACACTCAAAACAACCGGTCGGGTCGTTACATCCTCCCCTCTTTCAACAAACATTCATCCTCAAACGAGTATAGAGACATACCTGAAGTGGTGAAAAGATGAGGATAACGGCTACATATATCATGCTCGGTCTCCCAAGTCGCCTCCTCGATTGGCTGACCCCTTCACTGTAGCAATGTTCTTCGACATTAACTTTAGAACTTGTCTGTCCAAAATGGCCATCATCTACTCAACATAAGACAAATCTTTGACCAACTGGACTGAGCTGAAATACAACACATGAGACGGGTCACCGTGATACTTACGGAGCATAGAAACATGGAATATTGGACGAACTACAGCTAGACTAGGTGGAAATGCAAGCTTGTTGGCCACCTCTCCAATCCTCTCAAGAATCTCAAAAGGTTCGATTTACCTAGGGCTCAACTTTCCCTTCTTCCTGAACCCCATAACATCCTTCATGGGAGAAACCTTGAGTAAGACCTGCTCCTTAACCATGAATTCAACGTCGCGAACCTTCCGATCCACATAACTCTTATGTTTAGAATGGGCTATGCGAAGCCGCTCTTGAATCAATTTAACCTTCTCCAAAGCATCGTGAACCAAGTTTGTACCCAATAGTCTAGCATCACCTGGCTCGAACCAACCAACCGGAGACCGACACCGCCCCCATACAAGGCCTCATATGGAGTCATCTGAATGATCGACCGGTAGCTGTTATTTTTGGCAAATTCCGCAAGCGTCAAGAACTGATCCCAAGAACTCCCAAACTCCATCACACACGCACGAAGCATATCCTCCCGTATCTAAATAGTTTGCTTGGACAGTCCGTCTGTCTGAGGGTGAAATGTTATACTCAAATCAACCCGCGTGCCTAACTCATGCTATATGGACCTCCAAAACCACAATGTAAACTGCGTACCCCAGCCATAGATGATGGATACCTGCACACCATAAAGTTTGAAAATATCGCGAATATAGACCTGAGCCAACTGCTCTGAGGAATAAGTAGTCACCACTGGAATGAATGAGCTGACATGGTCAACATATCCACAATCACTCATACTGTACTGAACTTCCTCTGAGCCCATGGGAGCCCAACAACAAAATCTATGGTAACCCGCTCCCATTTCCACTCTGGAATCTCTAGCCTCTGAAGCAAACCATCTGGTCGTTGATGCTCATACTTCACCTTCTGGAAATTTAGGAACCGAGCTACATACTCCAATATGTCCTTATTCATCCTCCTCCACCAATAGTGCTGCCTCAAGTCTTGATACAACTTCCGTCACCCTGATGAATGGAGTACCGCAAAATGTGGGCCTCCAAAAGAATCAACTCACGTAAACCATCTACATTGGGCACACATAGTCTGCCCTGCATCTGTAACACATCGTCATCCCCAATAGTGACCTCCTTGGCATCGCCGTGCTGAACTGTGTCCTTAAGGACAAGCAAATGGGGGTCATCATACTGACGTTCTATGATACGATTATAAATAGAAGACCGAGAAACTACACAAGCCAAAAGTCGAGTCGGTTCTGAAACATCCTAACAAGATGGCTGGCCAAGTCCTGAATATCCAATGCAAATGGCCTCTTCGCTGCAGATATGCTAAACTGCCTAAGCTCTCCGCCTTGTGATTCAAGGCATCGTCCACCACATTGGCCTTCCCGGGATGATATAGAATGGTGATATCATAATCCTTAAGAAACTCTAACCATCTCCGTTACCGCAAGTTAAAATCCTTCTGTTTGAACATATGTTGTAAACTCCGGTGGTCCGTGTAGACCTCATAGGGGACACCGTACAAATAGTGCCGCCAAATCTTCTAGGCATGGACAATAGCTGCTAACTCAAGGTTGTGGACAAGATATTTATTCTCATGCACCTTCAGTTGTCTAGATGCGTAGGCCATCACCCTACCGTCGTGCATCAACACCGCGCCGAGACCAATACACGACGCATCACAGTACACAATATAAGACCTTAAACACGTAGGCAACACCAACATTGGGGCTATAGTCAAAGTTGTCTTGAGCTTTTGAAAGCTCTCCTCACACTCTTAAGTCCACCTGAATGGAGCACCATTTTGGGTCAATCTGGTCATAGGTGCAGCAATAGATGAGAAACCATCTACGAAACAACGTTAATACCCTGTCAAGCCAAGGAAACTCTGGATCTCAGTAGCTAAAGATGGTCTGATCCAACTCTGCATTGCTTCAATCTTTTTTTGGCCTACCTTAGTCCCCTCACTCGACACGACATGACCCAAAAATGAATCAAGCTATAATTCACATTTTGTAAATTTTGGATACAACTTATTTTCTCTCAAGGTCTGAAGCACGGTCCTCAAGTGATGCTCATGATACTCCTAGCTCCAGAGTACAGAAGGATGTCGTCAATAAGCAAAATGATGTATGAGTCAAGATAGGGATGGAATACAATGTTCATCAAGTGCATGAATGATGCTGGGGCGTGTTTAGTCCAAATGACATCACAAGGAACTCGTAATGACCATACCCAGTCCTGAAGGCAGTCTTTGGGATATTTGGCTTCCGAATCTTCAACTGATGATAGCCTGACCACAAATCAATCTTTGAGAACACTTTGGCACCCTGTAGCTGATCAAATAGGTCATCAATGTGTGGCAATGGATACATGTTCTTCACTGTAACCTTGTTCAACTGGCGATAATCAATATACATGCGCATAGAATCATCCTTCTTCTTTACAAACAAGACCGGAGCACCCCAAGGTGATACACTGGGCCGAATGAAACACTTATCAATCAACTCTTACAACTACTCCTTAAAGCATTCAACTCTACTGGGCCATATGATATGGTGGAAAAGATATGGGTTGAGTGCTCGACAAAAAATCAATATCAAAATTGATATCCCTGTCGGACGGCATGCTCGAAAGATTCATTGGAAATACATCTGGATAATCCCTCCCTACCGGAACTAACTCCACGGTAGGAGTATCAACACTGACATCTCTCACATATGGTAGATATGCATCACATCCCTTTCCAACTATCCGTTGGGCCTTAAGGAAAGACACCACCCAGCTAGGAACATTATCTAAAGTACCACTCACCTCTAACCGCAACAAAACTGGCATAGCCAATATCACCATCTTGGCGTGATAATAAAGTATAATATGGTAGCACGACAACAAGTCCATGCCCAAAATAACATCAAAATCTACCATACTGAGCAATAATAGATCAGCTCTGGCCTCAAAACCACCACGAACAACTAAACACGACCGATACACATGGTAAACAACAATGGAATCTCCCACAAGTATGGACACATAGACAGGGGAACTCAAAGAAACACGGGATATACCCAAATACGGTGCAAAATAAGATGATACATAGGAATAACTGGAGATGGATCAAATAATACTGATGCATCTCTATGACAAACCGGAACAATACTTGTGATAATTGAGACAGACGCTACCACCTCTGTCCTAGCAGGAAGAGCATAATATCTTGCCTGGCCTCCCCCTCTAGGGCGACCTCTACTGACCCGAACTCCACCTCTAGCTGGCTTTGCAGGTGGAGTGGAAACTGGTGTGGTAACCACGGCCTGAGAAGCCTGAGGACTTGGTGGGATACACGGAGCCTGAGTAGTCTGTGGAGGTGCACCCGTCCTGAGTCTGGGTCAATCCCTCACCATATGACGAGTGTCACCATACTCAAAACAAGCTCTCGGAGGACGTGACTGTTGAAACTGACTCGGGCATTGTCGGATGGACTGACCGCTGAAAGCACCCCATGTTGGAGGTGCACTAGAAAGGGGCGGTGCATAATGGGCGACCTGGGGCCTGGGAGTGGCCAGGATACCGCTGGAAGCTGCAAGTGGTGAATGAACAGGGCAGCTCACATAGCCCCTACCATGATGGGCTGCAACTAGGGCACGGGCACCACTATATGTGCCAGAATTTCGAGGCCTCTTAGCCTCCTCTCCTCTCTTTCCCGGGCCCACATACACTCCAATCTCCTAGTGATCTCCACTACCTGCTGGTATGGGATGTCTATCCCCAACTCTCGGGCCACGCTGAATATGATACCAGGGTTGATCCCCTTGATAAATCGACAAACTCTCTCTCTGACCATAGCAACCAAGGCTGGTGCATACCTGGACAAATCACTGAACCGAACTTCATACTCAGATATGGTCATAGCACCCTAACACAACTGCTCAAACTCTACGCGCCAAGCATCCCTAAGACTCTAGGGAACAAACTCCCTCATGAACGTATCTGAGAACTGATCCCATGTGAGTGAAGCTACCTCGGCCAGGCTAGCCAACTCATACGCTCTCCACCATTGATAAGCAGCTCCCTTAAGCTGAAACATAGTGAAAGCAACCTCACTCAACTCCAAAACACCCATAGTACGAAAGATATGGTGGCACTCCTCAAGAAAACCCTGGACATCCTCTAAAGCCAACCCGCTGAAGGTAGGAGGATGGTACTTCTTATACCTCTCAAGCCTGAGCATCTCCCCCTCAGAAGTTGTCGCCCTAACCTCGGGCTAAACTGGGACAACTGGTTGCACTAGTATGACCTCTAGGACCTGGTAAACCTGGACCCGTAACTCTGGGGTGCAGGACACAAGAGTCTGTGCTCCTCCCCCGGCCTGATATGTGGTAGCAGCAAGTGGAATCAACCCCATCTGATTCAAAGCACCGAACTTGCACAGAAACTGGGTGAGAGTCTCTTGAAGTGCATGGGTAGTAACAGACGTCTCAGGTGCCTGCTCTCCAACTAGAGCTACTGGTTTCTCCTCTTTAGCAGCTCGGGTCGGTGCTCTGGCTGCACCACGTGCCCGTCCTCAGCCTCTGCCTTGACCCTTGCCTCTGGTGGCTCTAGCACAGGACGCGAGTGTCTGATCATCAAACACAGATGTGTGTGTCCTCACCATCTGTGAGAGAATAGAAAGACACAAATTTGGCATTCTGAAGTCAACAAATTCACCTGACAAGGGATCAAAGAAGTGAATTTTTCCTAATAGTTCCATAGCCTCTCGAATATAAGCACAAACGTCTTTGTATCGATCCGCGAGACGCTGCTAAACTTGCTTGTGACTCATACCACCTATGAACCTAGAGCTCTGGTACTAATTTGTCAAAACCCTAGTTCCCCTCTGAAGGATATCCTGATGCCACCTAGTCTCTAAGACTAGGTAAGCTTAACAAACATATGTAATTAACTGAAATAGCAATTAAACTCTCAAATGCTCAACATATATATATATAATAAACTTCGCTTCTCAACATATACAGTTTCCCTAAAACCTGGTGATATGGAGTCACAAGCCTACAACGGTATCATAATCAACCCTATATAACTGTAACTAGTAGAAAAAGGAAAATATAAAAGTAGGTAGAGGGTGACTTCGAGGCCTACGGACGCTGGAAGGTGTATCTTGAAGTCTCCATGCATGGTCTCAACTCACTGATGCCTGGACTGGTAGGAGGTACCTGGATCTTCACAAAAAGATGTGCAGAAGCGTAGGATAAGTAAACCAATACGGTACCTAGTAAGTGTCGATTCTAACCTCGGTAGAGTAATGATGAGGTCAGACTAAGGCCCTACTAGAATAAATAAAGGACGGAACAAGTGTAAGGCAATGTAATAATGATAGTAATGAAATTGAAACAGCAAATACCATATCAAGGTTAGCTACACAGAACTAAAGCAATTAGTGAAACAAGGAGAAAACAATTAATAATATGTTAAGAAATAATAACCAAAGACAAGTGAAAAAATGAAGAAATACCAACAAGAGTCACTACTGAGGTACCGCCTCGTAGTCTCAAATAACGAGAATAAATCACAATCTTCCCTTATATCATCGGGGGAGCCTTTAAATTTAGTTTTGAAAATCAATTTTCCGAAATAGCATCTCGCATTTCATCCCACCTTATCACACCGCATGACTTCTAGTAGTTTCCCTTCTAGCCACAAGTATCAAGTCCACCTTATCTCATTGCATGTGTTTCAAGCTCAAAACCTTATACCACCGCATGAGTATCAATATCACAATGTATCAAAAATCGCACCTCAAATGCCCGACATCAAAACTTGCTAGAGAAACCAAACAATAGGAGTATTTTCACAGTAAAGAGCCCATGGATCAACCACAATGTACTCAAGAGTCTCAATAATAACAATCGGAATGAACAACTCACCAGAATGGTATCTCACAACTTAACACTTTGCCTCAATGTGAATCACGGCCTTTATCTCAATACCAATTTCAACAACAAAATATTCCATGATTTAACAACTTCAAGTAAAGAGTTCAACAATTAAATAATGAATACTGAAAAAAGGAAATAAGAACTTCAATTAAACATGTAGGGCAATTATCATGTAAGAGAATAAGACAAGTAGACATGTGAAGATAGACTAGAAATGATGACCATAACATGTTAAGGCAACTCAATTACGGCATGAAATAAATCTGAATAGCTAAAACCGGTAATTTCCACATTTTAGCTCGTGTACACACTCTTCCCCTTGCGTACACGACTTCGCATATCACAATTATCACAACCAACACAAATCTTAAGGGGAAATTCCCCCACACAAGGTTAGACGAGCCACTTACCTCAAATCACGTTAACTCAATCCACTAGTAGGACTTTTCTTGATTATCCAACTCCGAACAGCTCGAATCTAGCCCAAACAACTTCATACTTTAGATATTAACTAAAGGAAACTATTTCGAATAATAAAGTTACAATCTTTGCAAAAAAAATAAAAAGTCAACTCAAAAAGTCAACCCGAGCTCACATCTCGGAATTTGACTAAATTTACAAAATTTGAACACTCATTCAATAACGAGTCCAATCATACAAGAATTACTCAAATTGGACCTCAAATCACCTTTCAAAACTGAAAAACTTAGTCTAGGAAGCTTCTATCATTTTCCCCCCAAATTTCCAACTCAAATCTCTAATTAGATGATGAAAATAGTAATAGATTCATGAAATATATTGCAATCCGGGTTAGAATCACTTACGCCAACAATTTCCTTTAAGAACCCTCAAAAAATTGCCTCACACCGAGCTCTCTAGGTCCAAATTATGAAATATGAGATAGGACCCTCATTTTTGAAATTTAAGTTCTGCTGCCCAGTGATTTAGAAATCGCGATCGCGAAGAACAAAATCTTCATCAGTCCAAAATCCTTCTACACAAACGCACTGAACTGGTCGTGAACGCGTTGAGTAAAATTCCAAAGCTTCGCGATTACGTTCATGCTTTCGTGATCGCGTAGAGCAACGCGTCAACCTTCCCAGGCCTCCTCTTCCTTCATTGCGAACGTGGCACCACTCACGTGTTTGCGATTCATTTCCCCTCCAAGCTTCGCAATCGTGTAACCCATCTCGTGATCTCATGGAACAAATTCGCGCATGCCAGCCTTAAGCTTCATGATCGCAGCCCCTCTTTCACGATCGTATAGGAGGAAACCAGACTCAGGGAAACCAGCAATCTTACAAGGCCAAAAATGAAACCGAACTTGATCTGAATCACACCTGAGGCCCCCATGACCTCAACCAAATATACCAATAATCCCAAAAACATCATACGAACACGCCCGAAGTGAAAAATCACATCAAACAACACTAGAACCATGAATCACGCATCGATTCAAGCCTAATGAACTTATGAACGTCCGAATTTCAAAACTAATGCCGATTCATATCTAAACAACTCCGATTGACTTTAAATTTTGCACACAAGTCATAAATGACATGACAGACTTATGCCAACTTCAAGAATCAAATCCGACCCTGATATCAATAATGTCAACTCCCGGTCAAACTTTCCAACCTTCCAAACCTTCAACTTTCAAACTTTTACCAATTCATGCTGAAACGACCTACGGACCTCCAAATAAACATCCAGACACGCTCCTAAGTCCAAAATCACCATACGGAGCTATTGGAATGGTAAAAACTCCATTCCGAATTCGTCTACACATAATTCAAGCTACGGTCATCTCTTTCAAGTTGAAGCTCCAACTTAGGGACTATGTGTGACATTTCACTACGAAGCTCACCCGAAACCAAAACCAAACACCCCGGTAAGTCACATAACAATAATATAGTATAGAGGAGGCAATAAATAGGGGATCGGGCTTAAAACACTCAAAACAACCGGTTGGGTCGTTGTACCTCGAGTTTTTCATATTTTCATTTGTTCATTGATCCTTCAAATCTTCATAACTTATTCTTAATATATTCATATCTTGATAGTTCATATTCAAATATTCATACCCTACCTTCAAATCTTCATATCTCACATTAAAATCTTCATACTCCTAGATAAAAATGGTGAAGACCTCGAAATCAGTACCTCAAAATGTTGCACCGACGACTTCTTCCTCTGTCACTGGCACCGAGGCAGTGCTTATGGTAGTGGCCCCGTTACATATTTTATCCCCGGAGGTTTCTCCATAGATAACTACGTCAAGTTCGAGAAAGACTTCACACAACGAGATCGGGGTGAGGAAGCGTGGAGGTACATTTTCTCCATTATCGAGGAGACGCTCAAGGTTGTCCTAGAGGACTGTAAATGGGAAGGAAAGGACATAGTTTCTCCCACCCCTGATGAGGACATCACGACGCACGTGGAAGGATATGTAAGTGCTTACACGTATCATTTCATGTTTGGTCCTATTGATACGGTGGTCCTCGAGTTTTGAAAAAGGTACGAAATATGCTCGAGAAAGTTCACCCATCCTTTTGGAGGATCGTGATCCTTCTCCGTCATTTTGCGAAAAATACAAAGGATCCTCAGTTCACGGTTGATCACTTGCTCCGAGTTTATAGCCCCTGAATCTTCTGAGAGGGGTTAATCAAACCTGCCCATCGGGCAAAGAAAGATCCCTTCTCCTATGTAGACGAAGACAAAGACCCAGGTTGGCAGGGTAGGTTCATTCGGATAAAGACCGATGACCTTATTCCTTTCGAGTTCGTGTCGTTCTACGAGAAGTGGAACCTAAATTATAAGTCTACTTCCTCTTAAGTTGTCACACTACTTTCTCGTATCTATTTTCATTCTCATGAAATGTTTCGTTTGACATGAAGTTGTACCCCGAGTTCCCAACACAGTCCCGCATTTTAGGGAGTGGATCGAGAGCATATGCAATCAACTCACTTATCCCGAGCGTGAGTGGCGTAATCTCTCCAAAGGCAAGTGGAAGGCTCGTTCTCATTGTGAGCCTCCCCCCCCCCCATTTGATTGAATCTTTTCCTAGTCATTGTTTACTGTCACTGTTATGACTAAGTCCTTTTTTCACAGGCTTTCCTAAGACCACCAAACTTAGGGAAATCGCTGATGCTATGACCTTGACCCCGTCGAAAAAACCCTCCACTTCTCTACAGCTCGTTGCCGAAGTTGTTGCGAAGAAAGCGGAGAAAAAGAATTGTGCTCAGGGTCAGAATGACCACCAAAAAGGCTTCAGGTGCCCAGGTTCCGGATTCCGAAGCTCTCCATTGGCTCAAGGAATTTTCTGAGGATGATGAGAACATGGAGTTCATCATTCATTAGTCGATTGATGCCAACCAAGAGTTGGTGGCTCCGGAGGGGGATGCTTGTAAGGCTGAATCCTCCTTAGCTCGAGGGCCCGAAGAAGAACGTGTGGTTGTTGCTTTGCAAGTAACCCCAATAGTGTCGGGGGGCGTATTTTGAAATCGAAGCCGTCATCCACATTCAAGAGTCACCGCCTCGTATGGAGGCCAGTTTAAATGAGACTTGGGCTGCCAAAAAGAAACTGATCGAAATGTACCGGGCTGTGGATGTGCCCTTAACTCATTTTTCGAGGGTATGGATGTCGGCATGCCTGAGGATTACTTTGTATTTCACCACCTAGATATCCCAAAAAGGGTCGTGCAACTGGGTTCAGATGGTTCGAATTCTAGCTCAAAGCTCGAGAAGCAGTTTCTCGCCCTAAGTGTGGACCCTGAACGAAAAAAGACAACCATGTTCATAATACGGGTGGATACTAGCATGTTATTTGGACCCTACCTTTGTTCCTTGGTAACCAAATAAAACCAAGTCAAGATGAATGAGGTAGATGGGCCAAGCCTTTTCAACGAGGCTCAGCGGGTGCTAAATCGGGTATACCTTCTTACCTTTTATCATAAAGAGTTCTTGTTGCCTAAACGGTTTTTTGAACGATTTTATTTCTTTATATCTCAAGACTCAATGCTTCATCATGAAATCTTTCAGTAGTCCAGAATGGAGGTGAGTCACCTCGAAGTCAAGCTCAAGGAGCAGGTCTGGCAAACAGAGATGTACAAAGCTCTCTGTGAGCAGAAGAATGAAGTCCTTAGGGATATGACCGAGCTTCCTACCCTTCAGGCCGAGTTGGAGAGGGCCCAAAAGGAGGCCTTGAAAGGAAAACATGACCATTATCTTCTGGTCAAGAAGGTAAGAGTGCTCGAGATTGATAATGATAGGCTAAATGCCAACGTTAATGACGCAACCTTACAGGTCCAGGAGAAGATAACTTTGATCGACCAACTCAGGACCGAGATAGACGGGATCAAGGCTTCAACCAATAAATTTAGAGGCAAAATGGACCGGTTATCATCGAAGCAGGATGCCACCATAGAGGACTTGAATTCGACCAAAGTGCAACTCCGAGTGGCAAAAGAAAAGGCCAATAACTGGTCTCAGCTGAACGAGGAGCTTCGGGCACAGCTTGCCTCGACTGTCGTAGAGTGTGACGCTCATGGACAAGAATATACTGCACTAAATTTCAAATTAGAGGTTTACTTCGAATGAGGTCTCATAAGCTCAGGATATGTTATCCCAGTATAAGACCGGCGTCGAGATAGCCGAAGCTCGGGTCATAATGTAGGCTGAATATGTGAAATGGCTATCTTGTAGAGAAGCCATCGAGTAGATCCAGGCCGGGGAGGTCGACATAGAAGATAAGATTGAAGAGGCCAAGAGGTTCGAAACCTAGGCCAAATCAAAGTATCAGCTTGAAGGTTCAGATAGCGAGATGGGCTCCGATGAAGACTAGGCAGGGAATGTCTTAGTTAGTTTTGTATTATTTTTTGTTTTTTCTTGTATTTGTATGCTTTTTACTTTGGGCCATTTTCTCGTGCCTCTATAAATACCTTTTGGTGAATATATATATATATATATATATATATATATATATATATATATATATATATATATATATATATATATATATATATATATATATATATATATATATATATATAAAATTACCCTTGGGCTATATATTGTGTCCTTTAACTTTTCTTCATTTGCTTATGTTTAGGACTTAGGATATATAACTTGTCTCTCTGACTTAATACATCATCAATGCCTTAGTATAAATTTTGACACGACTCAAATTGTTCAACTTCTCAAGGTCGAATAAGGTCCGGTTCAAACAATGGTTCCGAGTTGCTTCAACTTCGGAGGGTCTAACAAAAATGAAACAAAGTTTGATTAAACTATTCGAATAATTTATGCAGACAAAGTTCATCTTTGCCAAATATGGCCATTACTTGATTCAAAATCGATTGATCATATAGGGAAAAGTCTTTATAGACTTAAATGTGTAAGGACCTTACATTTTATATTTACGAACTCAGACATCAGGGTTTAGTAAGCTCAATGCCCTCGGGGTTTAGTAGCCTGATTTGCTCAATCTTACTATCAAATAGAAATCTCAGGTTCGGGATGACTCGTAGTCTTAGGGTTCATTAGATGATCAGGCACGGTCTCGTGGACTCTTACTACCTTTGGTTTCATGACTCCAGTTGATGATGACCCGAAGGCTTAGAAGGTTTTGAACCCAATATTTAACCTAAAGATAACATTGCTCGTGTAATAGTAAACCGACGAAGTATAGAAAGAGAATTTTCTAACTTTATTACTTCAAATGTAGTGCAAATAATCGAAGATAAAAAAAATATATGCCATAGCGAGAATGAACTATCTGGGCGTGATTCATTTGATCCTTACAATGAATCCTATTATTCAAGCCTTGGATTTTGATGTCGAGTAAAATGGTTTTCGAAGTTTTCGAACTCGTATCTTCGAATCTCGAGTCAGTGTGTGATAGTTCCCTAGTACTTGAGGCCAAATTTTGAGGGCTCGAGTACTAATGATCTGATGCGGGCAGTCCCCAGTACTCGGTGCTCAAACTAGAGTAACACGCTTACTGTTGCCTTGTTAAAAACCTTACCGCATAACCCACTTCAGAAAAAAACTGGACAAAGGGAAAAAAAGTGTAACACGTGCTTTCAGACCTAAATCTTGGACTTGACCTCAATTGAGTACCTGCACGGGTTAGTTCAAAGGATAATAAACCTCAAAGAAATTTAGGTGTTCATACCTCAGTAGAAGTACCACTTTAAATGTGCCACATTCTAGTTGTACGTTATTTTCGGACTCAAGCTGGTACTAGTCTTTTCTAGTTATACCGGTGACTTTGTATGGTCCTCAATACTAAGTCCCCAACTTAAAAGTGTCGAAGGTTTTCCCTTCGGTTGTAATATCTCTCCATTCACTGCTAACCAGACTAGGGCGGTTTCTCGCCTTTCGTCCGCTAAATTTAGACTTGTAGCCATGGCCTCGTCGCTCGATGTTTCCGTAACATATTGTAACCTTAATATCGGTTCTCCCAGTTATACCGTAATCAAAGCTTCTGCATTGTAGATTAGAGTAAATGGTGTCTCACCAGTACTCGACCTCGAAGCTGTTCGATACGCCCATAGGACCTCGGGTAGAATTTCATTCCACTTTCATTTTGAGTTGGTCGATCTTTTCTCCAGATTCTGCAGTATGGTTTTGTTTTCCGATTCTGCTTGACTGTTCGCGCTCGTGTGTAAAGGGTTCGGTAAAATATTTTTGATTTTGTGATCTTCAAAGAACTTATTGACCTTGTTTCCAATGAGTTGTGTCCCATTGTCACGCGTAATTTCGGTTGGTATCCTGAGCCAGTAGATTAAATGATCACAGATGAAGTCGATAACCTCCTTTTCTCTAACTTTCTCAAACGGTTATGCTTCAACCCACTTGGAGAAGTAATCGGTCATGAGCAAGATGTACTGAGCCTTACCGGGTGCCCATGGTAAAGGACCTACGATATCCACAGAGGCGGATCCAGGATTTGAAGTTCCCGGGTGCCATACTGCTTTGAAACTAGACGCATTGCTATTTACACGGTCCAAATAGAGTAAGCATTGGATTTAATAAACTTTTGGTTTCGGTTCAAGTTATTCGTCTTTTTTATCTATATAGAAAATAGACAACAATACTCCAATATTATATTAAAAATTCATACTTATACATCAACTCAAGCTTACAGGCATAATTTCTACTAATTTCTACTATCATAAAGAATATTTCTTTTTTAAATCAGCATTTGACACAAAACCAAGACTCGACATGCTATTTTGTCAACTATTTAAATCAATGTAAAACAATATGTAAAATTAATGATAAGAATCTACAACTGGAGAGAAGCTGAGGTAGCAGGGGAAGGTTTCTAAAATTTTGACGAAAAAAGAGGAGAAAATTTGGAAGACGAGAAAATATCATATTTTATGCCTAAAATAAAAAGGAAGAAAAGGAAAGTTAGCAAAATTAATAAAAGAAAAAAGGTCAACAAAGCTTAAGTTAAAAAGTTTTTACAATTAAGTTAGCAGCGTGAGTTAGTTAAGATACTAAAAATATAGAGTTACTTAAAATTCCCACTAAAATTGTAGAGTAACTTAGTAGACTAAAAAAGTTTCAAAAATTGCAGTATATCAGGTTCGAACTTGCCACTCCAAGGTAGAGAACTAGACTCCTTACCACTGTCACCTTGTGCCATTTTGTTACACTGGGTGGCAAGACTTTTATTTATTATATTTCTTATACATATATACATACGTATGCAAAGTTTCAACTGAGATGTACGGGTGGCATATCACCCCCACTATGCTACATAGATCCGCCCCTGGATATCCATTCCCCACTTTACGAACGGCCAAGGGGAAACGACTGGGTGAAGCAGCTTCCCCGTTGGTAGATCATCGGGGCATGCCTTTGGCATTCGTCGCATTTTTTAACAAAGTCCTTTGCCTCCTTCTCCATATCATTCCAATATTACCCGGCCCTGATCAATTTTTGAACCAACGATTCTGCTCTCGAATGGTTTATGCAAGTCCCCTCGTGGACCTCCTTCATCACATAATCTGTCTCCCAGGGCCCCAAGCATCTTGATAATGGTCCAAAAAATGACCTTCGATAAACTTGGCCTTCAACCAGGAAAAACCTGGCAGCTTTAGTTCGAAGAGCCCACGATTCTTTAGGATCCAATGGCAGTTTCCCCTTTTAAAGGTAGTCCACGTATTTGTTTCTCCAATTCCAAGTCAAACTTGTAGAGTTTAACTCGGTATAACTAGCCTCTATTACTGAGCTCATCAATTAAACCACCTTTCCAGAGTTAAATTCTTCGGATTCTACTGACGATCCTAAAATAGCCAATGCATCGGCCTCACAGTTCTAATCTCGATGTACAAGTTGTACGCCCACTCTTTGTACCGATGTAATGCTATTTGCAATTTATCCAAATATCTCCGCATCTGGTCGTCTTTGACCTCGAATGTTACATTGACCTAGTTAACAATGAGGAGGTAATCGCACTTGGCTTCAACAACTTCGTCTCCCAGGATTTTAGCCAATTCCAGACCTGCAATCATAACCTCATATTCGGCTTCTTTGTTAGTCTAATGTCTTATTGTGCTACCTGTGGAGGGTATTAGTACAATACCCAACCTTGAACCTTTTGCGTTAGAGGAACCATCCATGAATAGGGCCCAGACCCCCGAGTTAGTCCCCGAGCCAAGTAATAATTCGTTGTCGACCTCGTAGATCATGGCCTGTGTAAAATCAGCCACCAAGTCTGCCAATATCTGGGACTTTATAGTTGTGCGGGGTTTGTATTCAATATCGTACCTTCTAATCTCTACGTCCCATTTTTCTAGTCTTCCTGAGAGTTTGGGTTTATGCATAACATTCCTTAACGGGTACGAGGTCACGACACATATAGGGTGACACTGAAAATATGGTTTTAGTTTCCTAGATACGCTTAGCAATGCAAGCGCCAATTTTACTAGGTGTGGATACCTTGTTTCGGCATCACCTAGGGTTCTACTAACATAATATATAGGAAATTACGTACCTTCCTCTTTCGGAATCAGAACGCCACTTACCGCTACCTCGGACACCGCCAAGTAAAGGTATAGTTGCTCTTCGCCTTCGAGGTGTGCAGTAAAGGAGTGCTTGATAAGTATTTTTTGAGTTCTTACAAAGCCTTTTGGCACTCCGGGGTCCAAACAAAGTCACTCTTTTTCTTTAATAACGAGAAAAATTGGTAGCTTTTATCCGATGATGTGGAAATAAAGCGGCCCAATGCGGCAATTTGCCTGGTCAGCCTTTGCGCTGCCTTGATGTTTTCGACCACGGTGATAGATTCTATGGACTTTATTTTATCCGGGTTGATCTCTATTCCCTGGTTAGATACCATGAAGCACAGGAAATTTCCCGAGCTGACTACAAAGGCACACTTCTTCGGGTTCAACTTCATATTGTATTCCCTTAGCATGTCAAAGGTTTCCTGAAAATGTTTCAAATGGTCCTCTACTTGTAGGTACTTAACTAACATATCGTCAATATAAACCTCTATAGATTTCCCTATTTGTTCCTCGAACATTCGGTTAACTAGGCGTTGATACTTGGCACCGACATTTTTAACCCAAATGGCATCATGTTATAACAGTAAGTGTTGAACTTAGTTATAAAAGATCTTTTCTATTGGTCCCTCGGGTCCATCCATATTTGGTTGTAACCAGAATAGACATCGAGAAAACTCAGTGTCTCGTGCCATGTCCTTGCATCGATCATTCGATCGATATTAGGCAAAGGAAATGAGTCCTTTCGACATGCCTTATTTAAATCCTTATAATCTACACATATTTTAAGTTTGTTCCCCTTTATAGGTATGACTATGTTAGCTATCCAATTAGATATTTAACTTCCCAGATGGAACCTATTTTTTAAAATGTTATATACCTTGTCGTTGATAAATGTGTGATTGACTTCGGACTGTGGCCTCCCCTTCTGTTTAATCGGGTGGAAGTTTAGATACAAACTCAATTTGTGAGTTGTTATCTCCGGTGGGATCCTGCCATGTCTAAGTGGGACCAGGCAAAGCAATCAACATCAGCTTTAAAAAAAAATTAAGAAAATCAATAAGTTTTTTCCTCAGCATAGGGGTTAGCCCTATGCCCAGGTATACATTTCTATCTGATAGATGCTCAAACAATATGACTTGTTCCAGTTCCTCAATTATTGACTTGGTGGAATCGGCATCATCAGGTGCTACGAAGGATTTCAGGACCTCGAAATCATCTTCTTCATTGATTAGACGCTCCTCCCATTTTTTGGCTCCGCTCGAAACCGGGACCTGTGATTGCTATTTGGTGCATTTCTCTTCGATCAGTCCCTTATCTTCTGATGTTATGACGGCGGGTGCTGGGATTACTTCTTCGACAGTGAACATCTTCTTTGTGGCCTGTCATTCCCAGTAGAACATTTTGATCCCACCTGGAGTTGGATATTTCAATGGTTGGTTCAAGGTTGATGGTACCTCCCCTATGCTATGAACCCACGGTCTTCCGAACAAGGTGTTGTAACTCATATCCCCCTCGATCACATAGAACTTCACTTGTTGAGTGGTCCCGATCGTGTTGACCGGTAGGTTGATTTCACCGTTCATTTTCTCGCACACCATATTGAACCCGTTCAGTACTCGAATTGCTGGTACGATCTGATCCAATAGCCCCAGTTGTTCCACGACTCTCCATCAGATGATGTTGGCCGAGCTATGTGGATCAATTAACATAAGCTTAACTCGAGATTTATTAATGAGTACAGATATTACAAGTGCATCATTGTGAGGTTGAATGACGCCCTCGCGTCCTCGTCACTATACGAGATGAATCCTTCCAGAACATAATCTCGAGTTCGTTTTTCTCTGGTGATACAAACTTTGGAGCGTTTTATCATCGGTCCTTGCGGAACGTCTACTCCTCCAATAATCATGTTAATTACATATTGAGGTTCTTCCTGCTCAATCTGCTTGTTGGCGTCCCTATTCTTGAAATGGTTTTTGGCCCGCTCACTTAGGAATACCCGAAGATGCCCATTTTTGAACAAATGAGCCACTTCTTCCCTTAACTGCTGACAATCCTCGGTCATGTGCATGTGAGTACTATGATATTTTCTTATTAAATCGTGGTCCCTCTATGCTGGATCGGACTGGAGTGGACTCGACCACTTGGTCTCCTTGATGCGACCGATGGCTGAAACTATACTCGCTCCATCCACGTTGAAATTATATTCTGATAGCCTCGGGACATCTCTGACTCCGGGTGATCTGTTGAAACCGTTTCTATTCACCAACCCTCGATTGCTTGGACCCTGATCATTTCTTCGTCGTTCCTGGTCGATAACGACTGGGTTAATTTCCCCTTTTATCTGAGTTGTAAGGCTGGTATCAGTCTCGGGGTGGCCTTGACTCCTGATCTACTATTCTTTTAGACTTGTTGTTTTCTCTATTTGGATAAACCAACCCCGAGGGAGCGCCTAGTTGGTCGTCCTCTACTCTGATCTTTGGCTGATACCTATTGGGGACATCGGCCTAGGTAACCGCTAGGTACTCTACCAAATTTTGCTTCAGTTGTTGAGACGCAACCAAACTTCAGGGGTTGAGCCCTTGAGTAAATGTATGAAGGGCCCAATCGTCTGCAACTGGGGACAGGTCCATTCGTTCCTTCTGGAATCTCAACAAGAATTCCCTAAGCATCTCGTTGTCCCTTTGCTTGACTTTGAACAGATCCAATTTCCTCATCTCAACTTTAATAGTGCTAGTGTGAGCTTTAACAAAGGCATCTGCAAGCATAACAAACAAAGCAATAGAATTTGGAGGTAAGTTGTGATACCATATTAGTGCTCCCTTTGACAAGGTTTCCCTGAATTTCTTCAGCAATACCGACTCAATCTCTTCATCTTTAATTCGAGGTCGTTGCCTTACGTTACACATGTGTAGGAGGTCACATGCTCGTTTGGATCTGTTGTCCCATTGTATTTGGGAATATGGGACATTCGAAACCTTTTCTGAATTGGCTTTTCGTGAGCAAGAAAATAGCAATTGGCAACTATTTACTAATTACTCATGGAAGTAAAAGGATAACAAAGTCTAAATGTGTATCAAGTCAAGTGTGAAAATAGAAATGAAATAAATGAGAGTGGGTGGGTGAGTAGGGCGAAATATCTAACTCATTAGTTCGATTCTATAGATGGCTATTCAACTTTTATTTCATTATACCAATGTCATTAATCTATTTTTATCATATAACAATTACTCAGTTTTGCTTTAGTGCTACCAAAAGTTACTAAATTATTTTTAAACACAAAAATCATTTGACTATGCTAACTATCATATAAAGTGTCTCTTTTGTTTCCTTCTAATGATTTTATGTCATGCTTAGGCAACGTGGGTGACTTACTGTTATAAAAATAAGTTTAAGTGACTTTTGTGAATTTTAGATACCGTTGAATAATTTTTCATTACAAAAACTACTTAGTGACTCTAGTTGCAATAAAGTGAAAGTTGAGTAACTATTTATGAAATGGCATATATACCTATTTATCAGGGCAAATATAGAGAATAATATATGGTTCACTCGGACCTAGTAGTTTTCGTTCAAATTTACTATATGTGTTGTTAAAAGATTAGCTAAATAAGAATGAATAATTATTTTGAATTCACTAAATTAAATGAGTCATGGTAGAATTATATAGGGGTTTTTCAGATTGAAACAAATTATAACCATTATGACTTAATCTAGTTTTAAAAATATTCAGACATACAAAATTATTTAAGAGATAATACATCAAAAGCATGTCATAAAGAATTTATACTAAACTATGAACACGAAGTAGAATTCAGTCGCACAAAAATTATTAACATAACAATCCTTCTTAAGTCGTTCTTAGCAGCCAAATCAACAGATTCTCCAAACAAACTAGCTGCAAATTCTTTGATAATCACATTCCTAATACCCTAATATGGAACACACATTTATGTTTAGAGTATTAACTATCACCCGAAGATATTTCTACAAATTAGTGGAAGTCAAAATCAGAGGTTGGACTAATTTAATTCTGTTTTTGATTTTGAAAAGACACTGTGAATAACTAACAAGTGAAGAATTTGACTTATATACTGGTCACGCCACGGCTATCATTTTGTTTCTTTTAGTTGACTTGAGTTTTATATTGTATTTTCCTTCGTTCATCCTGTTGAAAAATGAAAAAAGAATATTGGTAATGGTAATGATATGAAGTATTTCATTTGTCAGGCTGCATAAACATAATTAATTATTTAGAGAGTTAGAACAACTATTATTTGACTTGATTATGTTATACAAACAATTTTTTTAGCTTTTAAATTGTTTATTTCTAGGCTATGATGCAGTTTCAAACTATTCAAAAAGCATTTAAAAAATCAATTGATTTATATTCAAATTCAGTTTTAATTTGACCCTTGTACTCTCAATGGTATAAACTGTTTTTAAGACATTGCTATGATAGTATTAGAAGAGTACGACGTCTTCATTCTCTGTTAAAGATGTTTAACCGAATTAGTTTTTTATAATTTGATTATTGTAGTAAAACAAAAGGGGAATTTAATTGAAAGAGATCTCATAGGAATCATTTTTTGATGATCTTAGTTGGCGGTGGTTTCATTGAGCAATAAGTTACTATATAGGGTTGTATTTTGAGTTTGACAAAAGTAGCATAGAAGTTGGAGATAAAAGTTGATAATTTTGGAGAAATTTATGAAAGTTTCAACGATAATATTGTTTAGTAATATAGCTTTAACGAAATAAATAGCGGTCTATGTTAATTGGTGAATAATCAACTGCAAATTCATTGACGATATCTCAAGGCAATGCATATTACAAGACACCATTTACCAATACAAGAGAATTACACGTTTCCTTGTCTATAACATATACTAGAATTAGATATAAATAAATATATATTAATATTACTATATACAGCGTTAGTTCATATCTGATGAACATTAGTACATGCCACTTCCACAAAGCCAAGGCCCATTTAGCTTATCTATTCAGAGTTTTCCCAGCAGGCAGACAAGGAACACACTACAAAAGCCAATAGCTTAAAATGTAAATGATATCCGACATAGCACTAACTTCCGCACGATAAACACTCCTCGCGGTTTGTCAAAGAGCATACCATCTGGGCCATTTTAGTGTCGTCGTCAACCGCAGGTTTTGGTTTTTCCTGCAAATTGAATGCCCCAAGGTGCAGTTTGTAAGAATGAACATAATACTATGATATTGAGTACACAAAATTATGATGGTTACTACCTTCAGCATGGCAGTGTCAACTGTGAACTTGATAGCATCAGCTGCAGCACGGGATCGCAGATAGTACATTCCAGTTTTCAACCCCTACAGTGACAAGATGAAAGGTAAGACTCTTAAGGGTGTGAAGGCATAACCAGAAAAGGTCGGTGTGTGCTCCTCTAGGCTGTCAACTAGGTTCTTTAGTTATTAAATCTCTTAAACGTATATATTTTGAAACAAAAGCTACTAAACTATTAGGCAAAAATCCACCACAAACCATTTCTTAGTTCTTATGCACTCCGTTTCAGAAGAACAATACACTAATGTGAATTTGAAGCATACCCTGGACCAAGTATGAAAATGCAGGGACGTAAGTTTTCCAAAATTTGGTTGGTCCATATGGATGTTGAGGCTTTGACTCTGATCTATGTAGCATCCACGGTCTACAGCCATATCAACCAAGGTCCGTTGCTTGATCTCCCAAACAGTCCTGAGGTCAGTAAACAGTATAAGAATGTAAGTGGAAATAAAATGAACATAATAATAGAAGAAGCAATTAAATTAGTGCAGGTTCATACTTATAAATTTCTTTAAGCTCATCCGGAATTTCAGGGATTTTCTGCACAGAACCATCCTCATATATGATCCTATTCTTAAGAGCAGGAGACCAGAGCCCCATCTCAGTTAAGTCATACAGCAGGTGTTTGTTCACCACAACAAATTCACCACTGGAGAAAAAAAACATGTATAAATCTCAAGCAATAATATTAAAAATCACCAGGAATTGAAGGATCCGGCAGCAGGTGTTACCTTAGAACTCTTCGACTGTAGATATTGGATGTATACGGCTCAAAGCATTCATTGTTTCCAAGAATTTGGCTGGTTGAAGCAGTTGGCATTGGAGCCACAAGAAGGGAATTTCTTACACCATTCTTTGTGATCATTTCACGAAGAGCAACCCAATCCCATTTATCTGATGGTGTTACTCCCCACATGTCTGGCTGGATGATACCCTGAACAACATAATATTGTCTTCAGTGGAAAAGCAATGTGAATTGATATACTGAATCAAAATAAAATCTGGTAGATATTTCGTGTTCTACAATATTGTCTATTTGGGTCTCAGCATTTTCAAAATTATCTTTAAACTTGTATCACATATTCAACATTGAACTAGTAAGGAGATGCCATTTCCTTTTGGTTAGGACTCACTAACAACTATTATCACACTTAAATGCCCAGCAACTATTTTCGCTAACAAGTCATCCGCACAGTACCCATCAGTTAAATCTGGGAGCAGAAGGATATATACCTTGCTTACAGGACTTCCTGCATATGTCTCGTATGGGCCTTCTTTGGCAGCTAATTCAGAAGAAGCTTTTAATGCATGGTAGTATATTGTCTCAAATATATCCTTGTTTAGCTGCTGAGCCTATACATAGACAAAGTATAATATCAGTACCATAGGTACAAATGTAAAGCTTAGAAAGATGATCAACAGCACTTACTTCGCGGGAATCAAATGCCATGCCAAGCAACATGAATGTGTCTGCAAGACCCTGGACTCCAATTCCAATAGGCCTATGCCGTAAGTTGGACCTTTTTGCAGTTTCAACAGGGTAGTAATTGACATCAATAATCTTGTTCAGGTTTGTCGTGACTAATGCAGTAACCTGTCTCACATGGCAAACCGAACAAAATCAAGAACAGTATCCAAGAAAAACATGTCAGAAGAGTTGGTAGTCAGAATAAATCAAACCTCTGCCAGTTTGTCAAAATCAAAGTAACGATTTTTAGAACCCCTGCTCCCAACAAGCTTGGATGGTTGTGATTCACTTGGCACTCCCTAAAAATACAAAGGCAATGCAACTCTAAGAGGCAAGGCGAAAGTAGGACAAGTAATGTTGTAAAGCATATATAAATATTAACTACCTTTTCTCTAACATATCTTGGTAGAGCAATTGAAGCAAGATTGCACACAGCAGTTTCAGTTGGACTTGTGTACTCAATAATCTCAGTACACAAGTTAGACGACTTGATAGTGCCAAGATTCTGCTGGTTACTTTTTCTATTGCAAGTATCCTACAATAACAAACAGAATAGTGGTTGAGTAAAATTTCAAGTGCATCCAGTCAAACAATGAGAAGACTAACAGGACCAAAGGAAAGCCACCTTGTACAACATGTAAGGGGTCCCAGTTTCTATCTGGGACTTTAAGATCTCAAACCAGAGATTTTGTGCTTGAACCACCTTCTTTGCCTTACCCTGAATTGACAAAAGGACATTGTTAAGATCAATGCTGAAAAAAGATCATTTAATCCACCTTATACATGGTGTGCAATTAACCTCAGTAGAAGACTTGATTTTACCTCTTTTTCATAATCTGTGTACAGCTTCTCAAAATCTTCACCCCAGCAATCTGCCAGTCCAGGAGCCTCATTTGGACAAAACAAAGACCATTGCCCATTGCTTTGGACTCTTTGCATAAAAAGATCTGGCACCCAAAGAGCATAGAAAAGATCACGTGCCCGATTCTCTTCCTGCAGAAATGGAAACATCACCCATGTCGTGTCAAATGGCAGATAAAGTCAAGCTTTGTTGTATGAAAGGAGTAAAGGAATATTCTAGTGCAGTAGCAGAGAACATGTGCAGGCTCACTAGACAGATATATTAAACAATTGATACCATGAAGAATACTAACTATACCTTCCCGTGGTTCTTTCTTAAATCCAGAAATTCAAATATATCAGCATGCCAAGGCTCAAGGTAGACAGCAAAAGCACCTATATGCAACATAACACAGTGAGAAAAAGTGAAAGTAGTCCCTACATCTTACACTTCTAGAATTCTAAATCAAGCACAAGAATGAGGCCACACCCTTTCTTTTGCCACCTCCTTGGTCAACATATCTAGCGGTGTCATTGAATACACGTAGCATAGGAACAATTCCATTCGATGTGCCATTTGTTCCACGAATGTAACTCCCAGTAGCACGTATATTGTGCACAGAAACTCCAATCCCCCCAGCTGATTTGCTAATAACAGCACACTCCTTAAGAGTATCATATATTCCCTCAATGCTGTCCTCTTTCATGCATATCAGGAAGCAGCTACTTAACTGCAAATTACAAAAGAATACAAATGTAAACAATCAAGGAACTTTTTACTAAGAATGTCCAGGGCCGGCTTTTGGGTAAAGCCTCTAAAGCCCAAGCTTTAGGCCCCCAATTTTAGGGGGGCCCATTTTTTACCCAATAATTTTTTTAAAATTAAATATTTTTACTCTTATTACATATTTTGGTTTAAAAAAAAAGATATTTTTGTTTCATAAAAATGGGCTCCTAACATATAAATGCAAAATTTATGGAAGAAATCAAGTGATTATTCTTTTTTCTCTAATCTTTTTCTCATTAAATATTATGTAAACCTTTTCCACTTTCTTTCTTGGTTTGCACAATATTCAATTTCCTTTTCTGATCTTTCTTAGTTCTCACCAAACGTTACTACTATTATATTTTTTCTTTGTGCCTCCAAGAGATCATATTGTTCCGTATTTTTCGTCAATCAAGCTAAAGCCTACCAGAAGTATATTGAAAGCAACAAATATTTATTTTCACATCCAATTAATGAATCAGGTTCTTCTATTCCAACTTTTTAGTACTAGTTTTCATCTACACTTGTTTTTCTTGATATTTTCAATACGTACGCATATATTATCCTTTTAGTATTTATTCAAATTTAAATATGCCAAATATAAAGTATAAATTCGGTTATTCAAAACTTAAGGAAAAAAAAATTGAATCTTTGATACAATCCCAAAAAGAAGAAATGATAGTACTCTAATTGATATACTCAATCCAATAAAAAGACTTTGATTCTTTTTCAAATGGTTATATTGCATATAGAATAATGCTAACAGTTCTTGTAACAGTTGTCTCGGGTCGTCCTCGATCACAAACTAGAAATTTGAAATAAGTTTTTTAAATTAAAATTGATAAAATCTTACTTAAGATCAACCATGATACAAGAGATTAAATGGATTAACTATATTATCAATTGAAAAATAACTATTAGAAGAAATTGATTATAAAATAAATATTCATAATTTTGCATCTGAAATAGCTAGAAAATTATATTTCAAACAAATAATATATATGAAAAAAAACTTATTATAAAAAAAATAATTAAAGGCTTCTTATAGAAGTTTGGCTTTAGGCCCCCAATAGTATTGAGCCGCCCCTGAGAATGTCAATAAACAGGCAAGGGCAATGTTGGATTCTTTTTACAACATAGTGGAACAAATTCATGATGACTTGGTTGAATCATCAAATCAAGAAAAGAAAACGCAGCTTTCAAAAAAAAAAAGTTAGACGTACTTGAGGTCTTGGAGTTCCGGCATTAAATAATGTTGGAGATGCATGAGTGAACCATCGTTGAGACATCAAATGATATGTCTTGATGGCAGATTCAATATCATCTTTGTGGATCCCAACAGATACTCTCATCAGCATGTGTTGCGGCCTTTCTACAACTTTACCCTGAATCTTTAAGAGGTAAGACCTCTCAAGGGTTTTGAAACCAAAGTAATCATAGTCAAAGTCTCTGTCATATATGATTTCACTGTCCAGACGAGCAGCATTCTGAGAGAAAAAGGGAAGATATTAATGGGTGGACTCTAAAGGCAATTATAAACAAGCTCTTTATCCACCCAAAAGCCTTATTCATAAGTCATCACCTAAACAAAAGGAAAATTCCAAATGGCGGTGATACCTTCATGATTATGTCATACACTTCATCAGAAACCAGTGGTGCCTTCAATCCAGATCTCTCACTGACATGGTAGTACATGTCCTTAATCCTGTGATATTCCAATATTACAACCAGCACTTTGTTATTGTTAATTACTATACCAACATTTATTTTATATAATAAAAAAAGAAAAAAGAAAATGGAAGGCCAATGACAAGCGTTGAATCAAGTCACTTACGTCTCAGAAAATGATTTCTTGGTGTTCTTGTGCAGATTGGACACAGCAATCCTTGCAGCCAGCTGCGCTTTCAAGAGTTTTGAACAAATTAGAGATTTATCAATATGTTTATCACAAGAAAAAGTGTGTTGTCCTAGTATGCATTATACAAGCTTCAACCTATCTATCCTACAACAGGTGAGTAATAGAAACTCATTTGATCTCCCCACTCCCTCATTTGAAGCCAACATCTCATATATTTATTCCTTTTTAAGAGAATTCCCCTTTGAAATTATTTTGAATGAGCATAAACGCAAGCGAAGAGTATAATTACTGTTCTCCTATCCCTTCACTACATAACTCAAAATTTCAGTTTAGCTAAAATATCAAACATTATCTACTCCAAGACCACACATTTTTTTAAAAAAATGTTCTTATTTTGTGCATATAGAAGCAGGGTTGAGCACTATAAAACTAGGGAAACATAAAGGGGAAAATGAGAGATAGAACAGAAAAATCAACACTATAAATGTTCAAATTCACCAAATCATGACTAAAATTGAAAACCTGGATTTGAAAAGAAAACACCAATTCCATTGAACAAAAATTACAAAGAGCTGTCAATAAAATGTTCAAACACTTAGCACATATCTCAATATTCCAGACCAACATATCATTTCCAAATATAAACATAACCAATCAGAGGCAGAGCAATTATTTGTGCTATAAGGGTTCACTAACTATTTGAGTTAGTGGGTTCCAAAGTTAATACATATACATAATAAGTAGATTTTAACACATATACAGGGTCAGGGTCAAAAGTTACTGGGTTCTTCCAAACAAAGGAAGAGCAAGGATTTGAACTACATTTGGAACTAAACCACAAAGCAATTAAAAGGAAAATAAATACACACATAAAATAAATAAATCAAGAGGCACAATGAGTACCAAATTTGAACAAATGCTTAAAATTCAACAGCATTTCTATAGATCAACACAATCAAAACAAACACAAAAGCAATTACAAAACACAAAATCAACAAACACAAAAAAAAAAAAAAAATCAGAAGCACAGATCATATCGAGGGACTCACGCAAGCATAGTCGGGGTGATTAGCAGTCATAGCAGCGGCAGTTTCAGCGGCCAATTCATCAAGCTGACTAGTGGTAACACCCTTATAAACACCAGCACAAACCTTCTGAGCAACGAGCACTGGATCACAATGATCAGGACTGAGCCCATAGCTCAACTTCTTAAGCCTAGCAGTGATCTTATCAAAATGAACAGCTTCTTGTCTACCGTCTCTCTTCACCACATACATTTTTAAACTCTCTTTGAGGAATTTCGTCGAACACCTAGAGGAGAGGAATATGGATTGGTCCTCGAAGTTAGTGAGATGTGATTGACTGAGTGACTCTGTTGTATATATAGGATAATTAGGGATTTAAATTACTTTTGCGCGAATTAGGGTTTTTGATTTTTTGGGGATTTTTGAAAAATTCCCGCCAATTGGGAAGAGCGGGTGATGATATAATATGGAGGGAGGAAGAGTGTAGGAGAAGCTGTACGCGGGACCCACCTTGCCACCTTTTGAAGCTACCAATTTGAATTTGACGGCCATGTGATGGGATGTAAATATTCTTGCTCTAATAATTAGTAGTAGTAATTGTGTAATAATTATTTTTCTAATTTTATATTATTGGCAACAGATTTTCTATAATTTTTGCCGCCAAATTGTGAATTAAATCAGAAATACAATTAACATTTTAAAAACTACATTTTCAGACAGAAATTTAATTTTTTACTAAAACAAGGGTAAATCTCCATAAAAGAAGGGACAACTTTAATGTATTTTTGTGATTAGATGTAACTATTAAGATTTTCTCTAAAATAAAATTTTCTCTTAATAATAGATCTCGAACCAAACAAAATTTAGGCAGAGAACTGATGCTCATGCTATTTTTTTTTTACTTAGTCAAGTGTTGCAACTAGCAACCAAATGTAAAGGGGTTTTTTGGTGTGGTAGGTAAGAGGTAAGACCAGTTAAATTTGATGAACAGTGGCTTTTCGTTACAAGCTTTTAGAGTTTGGACCATCTGCATTTATTTATGCTAATTTTCAAATTTTTGAATTTCAAACTCTATCTTCCTTCACAAGATAGCTATGATTTTGGTTTTTGTGTTCTTGTCCTTTTTATTTGGATGTTTTTTCTTAAATAAATTTCATAGTGGAAGTGTTAGAAAGAAAAAAAACGGAATAATCGCAACTCTTTATAAATGGTGAATTGCTCAGCATGAAAAAGTAAATAATTTCCAAAGAATATTAATGTATTATTTTTTACAATGAGAGTCTCATCTCCCCTATAACTACATATCTTTCTATTTATAAAGGTACATACAAAACCCTAAATAGTAATTACCAGAAAAAAAAATATACAAAACTCTATATAGTACAATTGGGAGGAATATTCATTGGAATATTCTCTAAGAACCTTATTTCTAAAACTTAGTCGATACTACTTTACTGAAGGGAGTACTCGTCCTCGTCTTCGTCCTCTATTGAGTCACCTCGACCTCGCCTTCGTCTTTTATTGAAACCAAATCGATGACACGTGGCAACCTTCGAAGGCTTTCTTAATGTCGGCTAGGCCTACATATAATTATGATAACTTTCAGCCCATACAGTTAGTCCCTCCGCTTGTTGAGGCCGTCCTCGTGGGCGAGTTCAATGAGCGGATAACAGCGGTCGTGGTCGTGACAATCAGGCGACGTGGCTTTTCGTGGACCGTATATTTCAAACTCTTAATTTTTCCGGGTGATTTACTGGAACCGTCTTGTCTAGGAAAAGAATTGACGTCCTGATGACGCTTGTTCCCGAAGCATAGCATCGATTCACGTACGACTTTTGATTGGCACTATTATTTATAATACATGTGTCAATCATGATTAGTCGTTTCGGGTTCGGTGCCTTCATCTCTATAAATAGGGATTGTTACACCTTTATTCAAGTTTCACTTTCTTTAGAACCATCTTTGCTCTACATAAGTTCTTTTTTTTTTTAAGCAATCCACTAGGCAGTGCCTAGGGCTAGTTTTTATTTATATATAGAAA
>ML315251.1:0-20683 GCA_005239505.1 Nicotiana paniculata
GGCTTTTAATTTGATGGGATTCTAAGAGGTGACGGAACTGGTTCAAAATTAGAATAAAGACTATATTTTGAAAAGATCTTGTTTTAGGTAGAGTTCTGCTCATGATTAACTATTAATATTAAATGTGTATGATGGAGAACACATACCTCGCTTTTCAGATGAACTAACACTGATGAACCAGGTTCATCATGTAAGAAACCTCTTGATCAAGCCTCAACTTTCAACAATAGGAAAAACATAATTAGTAACCAAGTGAGTCATTTCAAAACATGGCAAGAGAGTATGTTATTTACAGCATGAGACTGAGCAACGATTAATCTGATTATTTACACAAATTTCAGAATTTCTAGCCAATTTTTTTTTCATGTACATTATGAACTGGTTCAATTAGGTGATCTTAACCATCCCTAACTCTAACTTGTTCCTTTAAAAATTCTCTCTACTTAGTGCTTTTGTAAAGATGTCAGCAATCTATTTATCAGTAGCACAAAATTCAATAGAGATCAATCCTTTCTCATAATTATCCCTTAAAAAACGATGTCTAACATCTATGTGCTTTGTCCTTTTATGATGAACGAGGTTCTTTGTCATACTTATAGCACTGGTGTTATTACAAAAGATAGGGATGCATCCAATATCGATTCCAAAATCTATCAATTGTTGTTTAATCCAAAGTAGCTGAGCACAACATAAGGCTGCAGCCACATACTCAGACTCAACAGTAGATAGAGCCATAAGATTTTGCTTTTTTGTGGCCCAAGACACGAGACATGAGCCCAGAAAATGTGTCATACCTGAGGTGCTCTTTCTATCCACTAGAAAACCTGCATAGTCAGCATCAACATATCCCACAAGATTGAAGTTACTACCTTTTGGATACCAAAGGCAGAGCCTTTTAGGTATCTCAAGATTCTCTTCACAGCAGTTAAGTGGGATTCCTTTGGATTAGCCTGAAATATTGCACAAAGTCCTACGCTGAAAACAATGTCAGGTCTGTTGGCAGTAAGATACAACAATGAACCAATCATTCCCCTATACAACTTTTGATCAACAGATGAACCAGGTTCATCTACATCTAGTTTTGTGGTTGTTGCAATATGAGTGTCAATTTCTTTGGAATCTTCCATTTTAAACCTTTTAAGCAACTTTTTCACATACTTTTGTTGATGGATCATAGTTCCATTTAAATTTTGTTTAATTTGTAAGCCTAAAAAGAAATTAAGCTCACCCATCATGCTTATTTCAAATTCACTCTCCATTAGCTTAGAAAATTATTTACTTAGCTTTTCAATAGTTTCTCCAAAGATTATGTCATCTACATATATCTGAACTACCAAGAATTTTTACCTTTTTCCTTTAAGAATAAAGTACTATCAATTTTACCTCTCTTGTAGTCATGCTCAAGCAAGAATTTTGATAACCTTCCATACCATGCTCTGTGAGCTTGCTTGAATCCATACAGTGCTTTGTCAAGTTTGTACACATGATCAGGATTCTCCTTGTTCTCAAACCCTGTAGGTTGCTTGACGAACACTTCTTCCTTTAGATAGCCATTTAGGAAGGCACTCTTGACACCCATCTGGTGAAGGGTGAATTCCATGTAAGCAGCAAAGGCTATGAGGAGTTGTATTGCTTCCAACCTTGCCACTGGAGCAAAGTTTTCATCATAGTCTATGCCTTTCTCCTGACTGTATCCTTGAACCACCAATCTTGCCTTGTTTCTTGTAACTGTTCCATCTTTATCAAGTTTATTTCTGAAGACCCATTTTGTGCCAATTACTGATCTATCCAAGGGTCTTGGTACCAGATGCCAAAATTGTCTTCTTTCAAATTGGTTGAGTTCATCTTGCATTGCATTCACCCAGTCTGCATGCTGCAAATCCTCAGCAACATTTTTAGGTTCATAAGAAATAGGAAAGCATCAAAAGCACACAGATTCTTCAAAGAGGATCTGGTTTTGATTCCAGAGGTTGGATCAGTGATAATGTTCTCAATAGGGTGAGAACTTTGATATCTGTATGGTTTCACAACCAACTGGTTACTCCTTGAAGTTCCTTCAGTGCCTTGTTGCTTTGGAACAGGATCAGGTACAAGTTCCAATGAGGTTTGGAAATTAATTTGTTCAGTTCCCCCTGTCATGTTGCCTAGGAGGGATGAACCTGTTCCATCACCTGTTTCCTTCCTCCAGTTTTGCTCCAGTTTGGACTGAATTTCTGACCAGCCAAATTTCTTCATCCTCTTGTTCCTGTCTCTCAGAAAGAATGTTAGTTTCATCAAAAAGTATATGCACACTTTCTTCAACACACATAGTTCCTTTGTTATAGACTTTATAAGCCTTAGTATGTGAAGAATATCCCAAGAATACTCCCTCATCACTTCTGGGATCAAACTTACCTAAGGAGTCTTTACTATTGTTGTGCACAAAACACTTGCAACCAAAATCCCTAAGGTGGGATATATTGGGCTTTCTCCCTTTAAGTAACTCATATGGAGTTTTCTCTACAAGTGGTCTAGTCATGCACCTATTTATGATATAGCATGCAGTATTAATAGCTTCTGCCCAGAAGCTATGAGGTAGTTTACTAGAAAAAACATAGTCCTAGTCATATCTTCAAGTGTCCTATTCTTTCTTTCAACCACTCCATTTTGTTGTGGAGTTCTAGGGGCAGAAAAGTTGTGATCTATGTCATGCTCATCAATAAATTCAGCAAATTTAGCATTTTCAAATTCAGTTCCATGATCAGACCTAATTGATACAAGTTGATTTCCTAATTATTTTTGAATTTTTCTAACAAAGGAAGTAAACATGTCAAATGCCTCATCTTTAGATATTAGAAACAATGTCTAGGCAAATCCAGAATAGTCATCAACAAGCATCATCACATATCTCTTACCACATCTGCTTAAGGTTCTCATAGGACCACAAAGATCCATATGGACCAGTTCCATCGATCTGGTGGTACTTACCATTTTGTTGCCTTTGAAAGAGGATCTTACCTGCTTCCCCCTTGCACAAGCCTCACAGACTTTGTCTACCTTGAACTTAATGTTAGGCAGACCTATCACTAAGTCCTTGGAGACTAGTTTGTTGAGTTGACTCAGACTTGCATGTCCAAGTCTTTTATGCCAAAGGAAAGTATCACTGTCCAAGCAGAAACCATAGCTTTTGTTGATATTTTGTTCTTCTTGGGATGAACTTATTCCTTTTTCTGGTTCCTTCGTTCAGACCTTTCCCTTTTCCATTCAACTTCCCACTGAGGGCAGTTCTTTCATGAGCCACTTGCAAAGTGTCTCAAATTTCCTTGGCAGTGGTACAACTTTGAATTCTGTTGTACTCATCTGGACAAAGTCCACACACAAGCCACTTCTTGGCCTTGGCATTTTTCTCCCACTTTCTCAAATCCTCAGCAGTGCAGTCAACTCTTGTCTTTGGCACATCTATTCCTTCAGCATTTGTCTTCATGGTGGCCAAAGGACCATGAATAACAATATCCCATAGTTCGTAGTCTTCTCCAATTATATGGTCTCTCATCCTGTTCTTTCACCAGGAGTAGTACTGGCAATTGAAGAGTGGAGGCCTAGTAGTTGATTGTCCTTCCCAGTTCCCAGGTGGTGCACTCATCTTGATCTTTTCCTAAAGTGTTAGCCTCTTCAAGGATAACCCGCTCTGATACCAATTGATTTTCTAAATGTCAATACCACACAAGAGGGGGTGATTTGTGTGGTGTCCGATTTTCGCTTGCACTAGTTATAGAAGGACCAGGTTCTTCTACGTGTTCCAACCTCTACTATTTGCGAAATTATAAATACAAAAAATAAAGAACACATGAATTTTTACGTAGAAAACACCTGGCTCAAAAGGTGAAAAACCACGACCTACTTCCCAGTAGGATTTTCCCAAACTCTTTACTAAATCAGTGAGCCAAACAACATTTACAAAATCTCTTTTGTAAACCTAGGATTACCTATAATCCCTTTGTGGCAAACTAGCCTCTAGCTATTTGCGACAAACTCCAAGTTAGCTATAACTTGAAAACACACAGTACCTATTACAGACAGCTTCTAGATAAAGCTGAAAGGTACAAGTTGAAATCACCTACTACAAATAACTAGACTAAAAGACAACAGTTGAAACTGGTTCTTCTATCTGGTTTAAGTAGCTTCAGAATCGCACACTTAAATCTCACACGAACTGCTTGCAAAATTGCCTTGCTAATTTGGCTCTCAATTCTTGCTTAATTTCTGCTTTTGTGCGTCCCTGTAAAATAAGAACAATCTGCAATATATAGGATTAGTAGACGAGAGATTTACTAGAGTTCTAATGCTACTCTTCCTTGGTGGAAGAGTTCTAGTTAATCTCAACTCCTCGAATTCTTCCTTATCTTTGATTCTGTTCTTACTGAGTCCTTCTCCTTATCATTTTGCAATCTTTTCGATCAGGAGATATCTCTTTATTTCCCATATTTCATTTATCTCCTGCATGTGCACCTCACGTGCCTTAACTCTGCATGTGTCTATGTCTCCAGTGATGGACCTGGTTCATCTTTGAGTTCCTTTGTCAATCTTCAAAACAATTCAATTTCTTGGGCCAACAAGAGGAAGAAGCCAGAAGAAGGGAGACAACTTGGATCCCAAATCAACTTGGCCCTATTGCTTGTTTTCGGCCCAATAGCTCTTCTCAGCCCAATAGTTACCTGTGTGACATTGGGCTGAGCCTGATTCATAACAATACTCCCGTCCTCGATAAGAACCTTGCCCTCAAGGTTCGAGTCAAGAATAGTGTTACAAGCGTGCTTCCCACCAATTGCAGCCCAACCACAATGTCCGAAGTTGCCAAAGAATCGCATGTGATCCAGTATACTTCTTGCAACAACGACCAATATGGAAACAACAAGAACTATGTTCTGCTCATTATCAAACCCCTCATAGGCAAATAAGATCTTTTCTAACACAAATGGAGTGTAAACGATAGCACCCATAAAAATGGTGTAGCACATGTAAAAACAGTTGCGCATTTGAAAAGAGAATATATGTCCCCAATAGAAACCAAGCCACTGATATGTGCCATGTCCCCCAAGAGAACAAAATCTTGCTTGTTACATAGTTTGCGGATACATGCATAATTATAGAGGCGACCACAAGCACTTACCCTAGCAACAAGAAAATTTGCTGTACAATTTGCATGAGGCTTAAATAAAGCAGCGTACACTTGAAAGTTTACAGGGGTTCCAGTTAACAACTGAGCATTGACTCTCCATGTGGAAAGGCCAACTTTTAAAGCTTCTGAATCACGTGCTTGAATTACTCTCTCTGCCATGTCAGTGTACTTGTCTCCTTCATAGTATCTTGTACCGAGATACCCCTGACTGTATGTGATTGTCAATGGTGATCTAACTACTGGCATCACCAATAGTGATGTAAAGTTCGTTGATGGATAAGCCTAAGACCCCTCCACTGCCTAGCTTTCTCAAGCTCAATAATGTCAGCACAATTTGGATCCATGTCTTCAAGTAGCGCATTCCATTGCGCTATCCCCATATGTCGCACTAGACTAACAGGATTAAGTGATAAGAGAACCTCCAGGGAACTACTAAAATGTTCATATGCATTAGCACTTACATGTTTCAGCCCAATACCACAAACTTGCTCACCCCACAACGCAACTATTAAAATATAAGTAGAAGGAAAACTACTATCTGTAAACATAATCACGTTGACGCCAAAGGGTAGAGGAATATCAGGTATACCAGGATCAAACGGAAGAGTTAAAAAGATGAGATAAATAATGAAACTTGCTGAGGAACAAGAATAAGGTTGCAGATTCATGCTCCAACTAGAATGATTATTTGGCGAAAGGCTTACTAGAGTCTTTGCGAGTATATTGCACACAAAATAATCAGGAGAACTCAAAATCGTCATCTTGTGGTGCCTTCGCGCATACATCAATTGGTTTCCCAGTTTATGCTCCAATATATCATGCATAAACTTTGCTGACACAAGAAATTTCGAGATCCTCACCTTGTCATCATCAGAATGAAGTACTTTTAAGGATGGTCATGCTCATACTCCATAAAAAATTTATCAATATGTCGAACATGAATATTCTCAAGTACCCGGAAACATTCATTAAGATATATGGCATTAAAGGCCTCAACACCAAATTCAATTCCATATAATTGCTCCCTATCATACAACTTTGAAAATAAACAACCCCATCTTTTTTTTTGTTGCTTCAAACAGAGTATGGGCACCTGATAACTTCAAGGAATAGGAGGAAGAGATGCACAACCTGAAGCAATGTTAAATTCTTGGCCTGTGTCAAACCACCTGTCCATATAACTAGAAATCGGTATTCAAGTATCTCTTGCATCCTTGCTATGCTCTGAATACAAATGACAATCCTTGTTTCGCTTAGCCACCAATAACAGTGAAACAGCTTCATGCGGACCACGCCTCCCAGTAGCAAACCAATTGCAAGTGTGTAAGCTAAAGTCAAGGTAAAGTGACACCATATTTTGATTAGCCCCACAACTTTCTTCAAGGGAAGTAGACAAACATGGAACTGTGTGAAACCATAGGGTACCATCAAGTGAAAAGCCTATTGCAGCAAATCGCATACTCAGCGTTCGACACCACAATTCCTTGGCTAGCAAAAGGAACCATAAAACCAGATATATCCCGTTGAGGAGCTTTGTCAAACACCCGAGCTACAGGAGTATCTTGTGAATTTTCTTCCTCCTTAGTGTTAGAGTAGTTTGTATCATTTAACACCGCATTAGGTACCTTGGTTTTCAAGCTGGAATTTTCGCAGAAGTTATCGTCGTCCAACTTGGCTAATGTAGTTGCAAAGTGGCCTCCCTCATGGACAATAACATTAAGATCATGAATACTGGAGCTCACTGCGGTGTGGGAAATTTTGCCGAACACCTGCTCTTCGATAAGGGCAGAAGTTCCCCGCACCATATCTGCCACCTCTATTAATTTTACATGCCTAACTTGAGGTGCTTCTATGTCTTCAAGAGCTTGAATCTTAGTATTACTTCCAGTAATCAATGCCAAGGAATTTATATTGTCATACCTCTCTGGCAATTCATCGAGCACATGGTCCTCTTTTACGTTTCCAGTTTCATCAGCAGATTCAAACGCAGATGAAAAATGTCTCAGAGCAGGAAAAGGAGAAGCTATTGTGAAACTGTAGGGATAGAATTGACGTAATTAAAACAAACCTCTGAGGAATAATCTAGACTCCTCACCGTATCTGTGGTGGGTTGTTGTCGAAATGTTGAGCAAATTTTGCCTTGAAACATCTCCAATCGAAAAATTGATTGTTTCGAAACAACCAATTGAACCAATTAAGAGCTTCACCACCAAGGTAAAAGGAAGGAAGAGGTAACCAATCCTTCTCAGAAAAGCCAAGGCAAGTGAAGTATCGCTCGGTCCGAAAAAGCCAACTCTCTGGGTTGCCGCTGCCGTTGAATCGATCCAGTACATCCATTGGAGTCCGATGAATGAAAGCACCAATATTATGAACCAGAATCCACAACACAAAGTAACGAGAGAAATGATAGGTTTAATTCATAAACTCAAAGAGTCAATCATTACAATAACATCAACTAGAACTAAGAAGGAGATTCAGAGAAGAAGGATAGAGAGAGCCAAGGGAGAACAGAAAGAGATAATCTAGAGGGAGAAGCCAGAAGAAGGGAGACAGAGGGAAACATAGTTCTCAACAATATGCATCCTCCCCAAAATAACGACCACTATCCCCTTTTAACAAAACCTTCTTTGCGCCAATACTCAACCTGGATCCCAAATCAACTTGGCCCTTTTGCTTGTTTTCGGCCCAATAGCTCTTCTCAGCCCAATAGTTACCTGTGTGACATTGGGTTGAGCCCGATTCATAACATCTATCCTTTCCTTTCCCGCTACTGCTACCTACCATAACTACCTTTTTACACATCTATATGAACAGTAGGGTAGTAGTTTAACTCTAGTAGCCTTCTCTTCAATTGTTGCTTCAAGTTCCCTCAACAATGTATATCATGCGTTAATAGTCAAGTGAAAGATTCGTGCATTCCTCTCTTGTCATATATAGTAGATGCTTCCAGGCAGTGTCATCATGTAGATTTCAGCTTTGGAGCTTCTTCCTTTACAGTGTCGTTCAGCCCACTCCAATTCATGATCCCAAGTCATCACATGTCAATGAATCCCCTGTCAGTCCAACATTGCTTTGTCACGACCCAAATTCCCCCTCTGTGAATTGCCGTGACGACACCTAGCCTCTACAACTAGGTAAGCCTAACATTTTGCGAAAATGAAATAAAAGCATGAACATTAACAACTAACAGTAACAATAATCTAAATAAGCAACTGAATGTTGCTCGGCATATACAATTATCAACATTCGAAATATACAAAAAACACTCCCAAGACCCGGAACGTCGTAAGTCACGAGCTTCTACGAGCCCTTACTGTTCTATACATCACTATCTATGTAAAAGAGGCAAAATGAACATAAGGGAATGGAGGGGAACTCCGAGGATCTGTGGGCGTGGGCAGATGTACCTTGAAGTCTCCAGCAGCAGCGACTGCAAATATGAACGAGGCTGGTAAAAAGAACCTGGATCTTCACACAAAGAACATGTGCACGAAAGGGCATGAGTACACCATAATGGTACCTAGTAAGTGTCAAGCCTAACCTCGGTCGAGTAGTGACGAGGTCAGGTCAGGGCCCTCCTGGTATATATATGTAATAAAGTAAGGCAAGATGAAATATCGCAGTAAAATAAAGACTGAAGTTGAACAAGAAGGAAATCATAAAAAGATAACAGCTCAGTACACAGAAATGCAACAGGGGATCTCCCGAGATACCGTCTCGTAGTCCCAAACGTAAATGTGCAGGGGGATCTCCCAGAATACTGTTCCGTTGTCCCAAAGTAAATATGCAAGACAGGGAGATCTCTCGGAATACCGTTCCGTAGTCCCAAAGTAAATATGCAAAACAGGGGGATCTCCCAGAATACCGTTCTGTGGTCCCAAAGTAAATATGCAGCCCAAACGATAGAATTCAATAATTACAACACGAAACCCTATAATTCAGCTTAAGTACAAGTTAAAGAAAAAAAAGGGTAAATTCACTAAACATGCTGCATGTAGTTCAGATAAACAGTTAAGGCAAGTAGTCATGCTATACTAGTCTAGTAGGATACTACTATATTGGTAAAAAAGAGTCTCACACGTTAGTTGATTCTAGACAACTCAGCCGGATACGTGGACCAAGGAAAACGCGACAGTTGGACGTTATTCTATAAAGAGATACGGAACAAAGAGGCACGGATCAATAAACCATCGAGTCCATCAGCCACGGGAAACTCAACCTGGTCAAGACAGGGAAGAGACACGGTCAGAATGAATCTAGACAAAGCTACGGGCAGATTCAAGGACCCACAATTGATTACTCGTACGTTATGTAACCATACCCCAATTACCGTTATCCTTTGTAACTCCCCATTAATGTCATAATTAGTCATTAATGGGCAATCATAGCAAGATTTGTACGTTATATCAAGGAATATCCTATATAAGGAACGAGAATACAGCTTGTAAAGGCATCTGATTTTCGAGTACAATCTACTTTGCTTTTCTATATTTCTACAATATTGTCTATTACTCGTTTCTCTTTATTTCCTTGATTATCAGTAACCCGTGTTCATCCTAGAAATAGCTTTGGTCAAAGGATCTAATTCTTTGGTTAAACAAATTGGTTCCGTTACCGGGAATATGATAATCTTTGTTTGCTTTTCAAGCGATATCCTCTGAACTATGTCAAACTCCAACGACAACAACTAAAGGAATGGAACACCAGTTCCATCGCCTTCAGGAACCCCACGTGGTTCAAGGGAACAATCCCCAGAAAGATCCAATAACAACAATGATAATAATGATCAAATGGTGGAACAAGATCGAGTAAAGCAAATGATTGCAGAGTATGTGAGCCAAGCTTTGCAAGAATTTGCGAGGGGATTACCGGCAGCGTTACCTGCACCACCGACACCACCCCCGAATAATACCATCACCATGGAAAATACTCAATCTGGGTTGGCAAACTCAGGTAGAGGAGATACTTCTAATGAATCTCTCGAAGCAAGACCAGGTATGACTAATAACTCTGAACTACAAAATTTACTGCTAACCATGTAGAAACAGATGAAGGAGCAGAACGATCGTATCGAACAAATTCCTGGAGTACCGCATATTATCAAAGGCATTGATGTTGATAGGTATTCTCAACAATCTTGGAAGCCAAGTGCGGCACCCTTGCCTATAACCAAGAAGTTTAAAATGCCTGACGTTCCCAAATATGATGGAACAACTAACCCGCGTGATCATGTGACTGCTTTCACTACTGGAGTAAAAGGCAACGACTTAACAAAACAAGAGATTGAATCAGTCCTTGTCAAAAAATTTGGGGAAACACTTACCAAAGGAGCCCTAACCTGGTATTCTCTTCTCCCTGAAAATTCTATTGACTCTTTTGCTGAGCTTGCAGATTCATTTATAAAAGCACACTCTGGTGCACAAAAAGTTGAGAAAAGAATGAAAGACATATTCAAAATAAAACAAGGAGACACGGAACTACCCCGTGAGTTTGTAGACAGGTTTCAGCGAGAAAGAATGCAATTACCTATGGTGCCTGATAATTGGGAAGCCATGGCATTTGCAAGCAACCTAAACGATAAAATATCAGAAGCCACGAGACGACTTAAGGAAAGTCTAAAAGAATTCCCCGCTACAACATGGAACGATGTATATAACAGGTATAGTACTAAACTCAGAATAGAAGAAGATATCATTGCTCGTTCAAGAGATGAAGATCATTCTGGATCCAGACGCCCTGAATCAGACAGAAGATCAGGTAAAAACAGGTAAGATCCTTACGTAGGACCCTCGGGATGTGATATTCGTCCCAGGTTCGAAAACACTAGGTCAGACTATAGACCACCAGGAAGAGACGTAGTCTCATCCTCATCTAGATCCAGAAAAGATCNATTTAACAGAATTGTTTAGTGATAAAGGTAAACATGCATATATGAAGAACATGCAGGAGCCCCCAAAGCCTCCTTCTTCAAAGCGAATCGTCAATGTGATACATGGAGGAGAAGAAGTAAATGGAGTGGTCTGCAAAACGACCACAAAGTTCACAATTACACATGGAAAACGGGTTCGTGAAAATCTGGAAGCGGACGATATAACCTTCGATGGTGCTGATATCGACGGATTAATGCTTCCTCACAACGATGCTTTGGTAATATCTTTACTTATTCATGACACTAACATAAAAAGAGTGTTGATTGATCCAGGTAGTTCAGTCAATATCATTTTGCTAAGAGTCGTGGAAGAAATGCTATTGGGGAATCAAGTAATCCCAAGGGCACGAGCCATATCAGGGTTTGATAACTCTACGGTTATAACAAAAGGAGAAATTGAGCTTAACACTTATGCTGAGGGGGTGATCAAAAGTACCAGGTTCCAAGTCATCGATACTGACATGGCTTATAACGTAATCGTGGGAAGGCCATGGATCCACGACATGAAAGCAATACCCTCCACCTTGCATCAGGTAATTAAATTCCCCTCTGAATGGGGGATTCATCAAATTAGAGGCGATCAGCAAATCGCAAGAAATATAAGTTCCGTGGTACACTACAACAAAAAAGTAGAGACGGAAGAATCAAAAGATAAGGGAATCTCCCAAGCAGGTAACACCGCCCAAACAGGAATGGAAGAAATTACTACCCAAATATTTACGGAAGGTATTATTGCTGAAACAGGTACGAAAGAAATGCGAGAAGGTGAATCAAGTTACCACGGAAGGTGCATTGGACCACACAGATGTAAATTCCAGACCGGACGTCATTCATGAACCGGAGGAAGACGAGCACATCAAAACAACTACGGAAAAGCTCGAAGCTGTTCCATTGTCTGAACAAAAGCCTGAACAGAAAGTGTATCTAGGCACGAGGCTGAACCCCGATCGAAGAGGTAAGTTAATTGATTATTTAAAGGCTAACGCAGACTACTTTGCGTGGTCCCACTCAGATATGACAGGTATCCCACTAGAAGTGATGACTCATAAACTAAATGAAGATTCATTCTTCGTACCTATTAAGCAGAAGAAAAGAAAGCAAGGACCATTCAAGAACCAAGTAATTGACGAAGAGGTACAAAAACTCTTGAAGATTGGTTCGATACGAGAGGTAACGTACCCTAACTGGCTAGCTAACACTGGGTAGTACCTAAAAAGAATGGCGAATGGAGAGTATGCATAGATTATACTGACTTAAATAAAGCATGCCCCAAAGATTCATTCCCATTACCACATATAGATCAAATGATTGATTCCACCGCATGTCATGAATTGTTAAGCTTTCTAGACGCGTATTCTATTTATAATCAGATTAAAATGGATCCCTCAGACGAGGAAAAGACCTCCTTTATTACAAACAGGGGGACTTATTGTCATAAAGTCATGCCTTTTGGCCTGAAAAATGCTGGAGCCACCTATCAAAGGCTAGTGACCAAGATGTTCCAGGAACATCTGGTAAAAACGATGGAAGTTTACATCGATGACATGCTGGTAAAGTCAACACGGGCGGAAGACCATTTTCGGCACCTCTCTATTACCTTTGACATTTTACGCAGGTACAATATGAAGCTGAATCCTGAAAAATGCGCTTTTGACGTAGAATCAGGTAAATTCTTAGGTTTCCTTGTATCAAACAGGGGGATAGAGGTAAATCTTGATCAAATTAAAGCTATAGAAGAAATACCTGATGTACTTATAAGCAAAAAAGAAGTTCAAAGACTAACAAGAAGAATTGCAGCCTTAGGAAGATTTATTTCCAAATCTTCCGAGAAAAGTTTTAAATTCTTTGCAGTTCTCAAAAATCAAATCGATTCGAATGGACTGAAAAAATGCCAACAGGCTCTCAAAGACCTAAAGTCTTATCTATAAAAACCTCCGTTGCTGTCAAATCCAAAGGAGGGGGAGGGGCTGTACGTCTACCTTGCCGTCTCTGAAATTGCTGTAAGTGCAGTGTTGGTAAGGGAGAATAAAGGTAAACAATCTCCTATTTATTATGTAAGCAAGACATTACTAGATGCTGAAACTAGATATTCACATCTAGAAAAATTAGCCTTAGCTCTAATCATGGCATCCAGAAAGTTAAGGCCATACTTTCAATGTCATTCAATCACAGTTGTGACCTCGTATCCATTAAGAAACATATTGCATAAACAAGAATTGTCAGGAAGATTAGCCAAGTGGGCCATAGAATTATGTGAGCATGGAATAATCTATCGGCCTAGGACTGCAATTATGTCATGACTCAATTTCGGAGTCGTGATGGCGCATGTCATGGAACTAAGAAAGCCTCCCTTTTTAACTAAGCTAAATTCAAATTCCAGTAAAGATACGATTTTAAACGAATTTATTAATAAAGCTAAGAATCTGAAGTTAAAACAATATTTGAAGAACTAAATTTAAAACCTCCAACCCCGGATCCGGTGTAACTCAATCATGAGGACTAAAACATAAAGCAAAGAAAAGGAGAAATGGACAACATTGTCTCAAAATAAGGAACAACAGGTAGAATAAGAACGAGAAGACGAGGTCGCGATCGCCAGCTGCTACCTCGACAACTCCAATAGAAACGCTGACCGCTGCTCAATATCCGCTACCAGGTCCCGATGTACCTGGATCTGCACACAAGGTGCAGGGGATAACATGAGTACACCAACTCAGAAGTAACGAACCCAAACTATGGGCTGAGAAGTAGTGACGGACAAAACCTCAATTATGTTACAATAAATATTATGCAGAATTTAGACATGTTAACAGTTTATCAAGATGAGAAAATATGCCAAGTATGCCAGTATAATCTACATGCCATCATAAAATATATGTATGAAACCAGTATGGATATGGACATAGTGCTCACAGCTCTCCCACAGAAGTCCACTCAGTACTATATATGGCTCTCAGGCCCAGGGAAGTTCCATCCCGGAATATGCATAAACATCAGTGACCGTAGTCACTATGTACTGAGGAAAAAGGCCAATCCAGCCCCCACAGAGAAGATCCATCTCCAGAATACAACACTCGGACAATTTCTATATCCAGGGAAGATCCATCCCTCTCATAACATCAGCTTCGGACAAGGTCCATGCCCAGGGAAGATCCATCCCTCACATAACATCAACTTCGGACAAGATCCATGCCCAGGGAAGATTCCCTCAATATTACTTCGGACAAGATCCATGCCCAGGGAAGATCCATCCCTCGATATCACTTCGGACAAGATCCATGCCCAGGGAAGATCCATCCCTCAATATGACTTCGGACAAGATCCATGCCCAGAGAAGATCCATCCCTCAATATGACTGCGGTCACTGGGGGTGTAAAGACTCTGGAGGGGCCCTAGTGGCCCAAGCGCCATATCAAGCCAACGAAGGCATGATTTAAATATCACTGCAGTGTGAAATCCATTCTCATAACTGTCTCAATAACAGGCTCTCGGCCTTACTCAGTCATTTCTCTCCAGCCTCACTCACATGGATCACAATTGCTTCCATCAGCCCGAAACAATGATAAATATGCATGTAATTAACAATACTGAGACTGGGATATGAAATAATATGCTATAACAAGACTGAGTACATGACATCAAATAATCACAACATGAAGCAGCAATATACGACCACTCAGGTCTCAGCATCTCCGGCGTGAAGCCTAGCATTTATACTTAACATGATTTCTAACATGTTCGCAATTACCACATTAATAGAGCATAGATAGCTATCATGGAATAATCACTAAGCGGGGCCATGGGATAAGCCAGGCCATAAATATGCGGTGCATGCCCTCACGCTCGTCACTTGGCATTTGTGTCACCTCAAAAATAGTCATAAATCATTTAGCTCGGGGTTTCGAACCCTTAGAACCAAGTTTGGAAGCGTTACTTACCTCAAAACCGGCTAAAATACTATTCCGCAGTGCCTTTGCCTCTAAATCCAGCCTCTGAGTGCTCCAAATCTACCAAGTTCAGATTTTTATTATCAAATTATACTTAAGGAATGAATTCCAACTGAAAAGTACCAATTTTATCTCAAAACCCGACCCCCGGGCCCGCATCCCAAAACTCAGAAATTTTTATACCAAAGTGTTCTTCATCATCTCACGAGTCCGTACATATAAAGAACACTAAAAACGGAGTTCGTTTGACCCTCAAATAAATCCCTAAAGGTCTCAAAATCTCAAGCCCTAAACCCACCTTTTTCTACTGATTTTCGTGAATTTAACACTAATATTATGTTCTATAATCATCCATAAATGTGTTTTAAGGTCCAAAACACTTACCTCTATGAGGAATAATGATTTCCCTCTTCAAAAGTCGCCCCAAAGCTCTCTGTCCGTACAAAAATTGTGTAAAAAGGGTTTAAGTCGCCGAGGGTTTCAATTTATACCTTCTGCCCAGGTGTTCTGCACCTGCGGGACCGCACCTGCGGTCAAAATAACCGCACCTGCAACTTTTCACTAAAATGCCCAATTCCGCACCTGCGACTTCGCAGGTGCGATTTTCCTCCCGCACCTGCTATCCTCTACTGGCCTCTCAAATTCCGCATCTGCGGAGCTCTTCTCGCTCCTGCGGGCCCGCACCTGCGATCAAACTTCCGCAGGTGCGGAAATCACTGTGGGAAAACTTCAGCAGCTGCTTGCTGCAATTTTTTTCAACTCCGAATTTCCGTTAATCATCTGAAATCAATCCCGAGCCCCTCGGGACCCTAACCAAAGTTACCAACATATCCCATAACATCATTCAAACTTAGTTGCACTCTCAAAATACCAAAACTAACATCAAAACACCAAATTTACATCGGATTCAAGCCTAAGAACTTTGAAATTTCTAAAATCCACCAACGATGCCGAAACTATCCAAAACAACTCCGATTGACCTGAAATTTTGCAGACACATCCAAAATGACATTACAAACCTGTTCCAATTTCCGAAATTTCATTCCAACCCCGATAGCCTATTTTCCACTGCCGACCGAAAATCACAAAAAACTAACTTTCGCCAATTCAAGTCTAATTCTTCACCGGACATCACAAAAATATTTAGAACACACTCCTAAGTCCTAAATCACCTAACAAAGCTATCCGAGCCATAAAATCTGTATTCCGAGGTCATTTCCTAATAATTCAACTCTCAATTGACTTTTCCAATTCTAAAGCTATATTTTTTTCAGTAATTTTTAATGCAAGTTCTACGTAACGACGAATCGGGTCATTATAAATTAAGTCTCAAATACTAGCTGATTTTGTTGCTGACTTTAGTAATAGCATTATCCCTGAAGTAGAAAAAGAGTTACAACTTTTTTACGGTGCTAATCCGGGCCTATGGACCCTATTCACCGATGGCTCCTCACATATAAAATGTGCCGGCTTAGGCATAGTCTTAATATCACCCACGGGTGAAAAGACAAGGCAAGCTATCAAGTGTTATCCTATAACTAACAATGAAGCAGAGTAAAAGCTGTTATTGCAGGTCTCGAACTCGTACAGGAGCTCTCAATGGAGCAAATCGTGATCAACAGCGACTCCCAACTGGTAGTAAATCAGATGCAGGGTACTTACATCGCTCGAGAGACTCGAATGCAACAGTATCTTGAAATAGCACAAGAGATCGTGAGACAATTCAAAACATGGAAGGTAATGCAAATACCTAGAGAGGAAAATGTAGAAGCAGATGCATTAGCTAACCTCGCAGCAGTCACGAAAGTAACAAACAAGACAATGCAATTGTCGTCCAACTATTCCACTTAATGATCGACCAGGACAGGAATGAGGTAACTTTCAACAACTTAACCTGGGACTGGAGAAACAAAATTCTTAATTTTTTGCAGTGGCACCGTACCTGAAGACAAGAAAACAGCTCAAGCACTTCACCGCAAAGCTGCACGGTACTGCCTTTTCGCAACTCGATTTATCGCAAGATGTTCGGAGGACCCCTAGCTAAATGCCTTAGACCTAACCAAATGGAATTTGTGATGAAAGAAGTCCACGAAGGACACTGTGGAAATCACTCAGAGGCGAGATCCTTAGTGAAAATCCTAATCAGAACTGGATACTATTGGCCTAAGATGGAAGAAGAAGCCGAGAACTTCGTATCAAAATGCGACAGGTGCCAAAGGTCTGCCAATAACATGCATCGACTAGCGGAATTATTACATCCAATAGTATCCCCATGGCCTTTCATGAAATGGGGTATGGACATAGTGGGACCTCTTCCTACAGCTAAAGAACAGGTACAGTTTTTGCTCATGCTAACCGACTATTTTACAAAATGGGTAGAGGCAGAAGCGTTCAAACAAGTGCGAGAAAAGAAAGTTAAAAGGTTCTTATGGAGAAACATAATATGCCGCTTTAGGATACCAAAGGAGATCGTGTGCGATAATGGCCCACAATTCATAGGATCGCAAATCACAGAATTATTCAAAAGCTGGCAAATCAAACGGATCACTTCAACACCATACCACCCTGTGGTTAATGGTCAAGCTGAGTCAACGAATAAGGTCATCATCAACAATCTAAAGAAGCGGTTGGATAAAGCCAAAGGAACCTGACCTGATGAGTTACCAGCGGTACTGTGGGCATACAGAACAACTTCAAAAACAGCTATGGGAGAAACCTCGTTCGCACTTGTCTATGGCTCAGAAGCCTTAATACCTGTGAAGATTGGCGAAGCAAGCATAAGGTTCTCAATAGCCATGGAGGAAGCAAACGACGACGAATTGAGGACGAATCTGTACCTGCTCGAACCACGGAGAGAAGCAGCACTGATACAAATGGTAGCTCAAAAATAAATTATAGAGCGTTATTACAACCGTAAATCTCATCTCAGGTACTTCAAGATTGGGGACTTCGTCCTCAAAAAAGTCTTTCAATCAACAAAAGAAGTAGGCGCAGGAAAGCTAAATCCAAACTGGGAAGGACCCTACAAAATCCGAGGCATAGCTGGGAAGGGTGCCTATGAGTTGGAAACTATGGACGACAGAGTTCTACTAACAAGCTGGAACGCCATCCACCTGAAGAAGTATTACTTCTAAGGAAAAGGAATACCCCCCCTAGGTATCACACGTTCGATTTTATTTTAAACATTTAAAAAATTTACTAACTTTTTTAGATGATAGGCATAAATATAACCCATCACCAGATGATGATATTAGACCTGCAAAGACGCGAGGAAATAACACAATTCTCAGTCTAGGGTTACACTTTCTGATGGACGTTTTAAAGGGTTAAACAATCATCATCTAAAAAACTATATACCTTCGAGTCTGGAATATTTTTCCTTTTCAGGAAAAGGACCACAAGGAAGGAATAATCAAGTGCTCGAGATCTCATTCTTTAAAGCTCAAACACTTGGGGGACTATACAATATGGAAGGCTAAGACGAAGCAAAGAAGACTATCAGAAAGTCAAAAGCTCGAGCCTGAAGACCCATCTACCCAACAAGACAAGTGATACAAGTAGAATTGAAAGAGATCAAAAGAGTCATCCAAATACAAAGCCTAATGCAAAAATGCAAAATTCGTTCGAACATGTTCAGGCTGAAAGGAAAAATATTAGTCACGAGGAAGAAATGTACATCTTTATACTTATTCAAAATTGTTGTAACAAAAACAGTTAGGGGTAAAAGATCATCATCATTTGTACTTACTCAAAAAACTGTTATCAAATAAAATAGTTACGAATGAAAGATCAAAATCCATGTATTTGTTCAGAAAACTGTTGTCAAATAAAACAGTTACGGATGAAAAAGTATTTTCCTCGTACTTATTATAAAACTGTTATCAATAAAAATAGTTGCGGGTAGAAACCCCAATCTTTATAAAAACTGTTATTAGTGAAAAATAACTGTTCCCTCGTATTAATATCGAAAAACTGTTACCTATGAAAAACAGTTACGAAATACAAGTGTATATCAAATNCTTTGCATTATCATGAAGTTGAGACGTCTTCTTCATGTCAATCATAAAGGGCCCTCTTTCATAAATGAATCCTACTACAAAAAGGCTCACAAACACTGTACCTACTATGAAAAGGTACGAATGATTACAACATCCTCATGCAAAAATTCAGAAGTAAGAACAAAAACCTCGAAAATTAAACATGCAAAAGACTTAAGAGTAAATCAAAAACTCGAAGCAAAAAGTCTTAATTTGCATATATTCGTAAAAAGCGGCTAAGTAAGAACTGAGTACAAACTAGTACCTAGCCGCATATAGTTTATACATCGAAATGACCCTAAGTTGTCTATTATCACCGACCGCATCTCTCTGCTGGAAGACCCTACTTCCCTAGAGAAAAGCATGGAAGCAGGCAGAGATGAAGCAACAACAGGTACATAGGGCTGAGTAACTGGAGAAACCACGGGCAAAGCAGCAGGCACAGAGGATTGAAGATTTGAGGAAGCCACGGGCAAAGCAACAGCAGAAGCCGTAATAGACAAAGGATCAGATGAGACAGCTTCTCTTAAAGAAGCAGGAAAAACAGCAGCCAAAGGGACATCATCAGGAGCAAGGTCAAAACCTTCATGGAACAAGTAATCTACAGACTTATGAATGGGGGAATGTGAAACATCTTCAAAGGTAGAGGTCTCAACCACAGACACGGAAGGCAAAGTCATGGGTGTAGACTCATTGTCCGAAACCACCCGCCTTCTCCATGGCCTACGCACCAAAGAACCCTCATCTTCTTTTTCTTCTACGGAATGGGGCTCACCAATCTTCCTCTTCGAGGAAGACGAACCAACAATAATCTCTTGGGCCTGGGCCAAAGACATCTTCGGGATAGATGAAGCAGACACCCCACGAGCAGAGAACCCTATCAAAAGGGAAAAAGTTAAGCGACAAAGAAAGAAGAGGCTCAAGTAAGGAATGAAGCAAGAACAAAAGCTTCACTTACCGTGGGTCTTTACATGCCAACCGTATTTCCCAGCAAAGTACTTCCAAGATCTCTCTTCTAAAGGAGCAACAGACAATAATTTTTCTACCCAATCACGGATACCAGATACGTTCTCAACATGACCCATGATTTCTGAGAGAAGAAGAAACAAATACGGTGTTAGTAAAACATCTCAAGTTAGAACGAGGAAAAGCAAATAGATGTGAGCTAAAGCGTACTCACGTGCACGATTCCACTTCTCAGGGAAGGGAAGATTTTCTTCACCCACTAAACCAACACTGGGTGCAGCGACATACCGGAGGTACCAACCCCTATCCTTATCATCTCCAGGGGTTACCGACACTCTTTTACTCCTAGCAGCAAAAACTCGTTGGTCCCAAACGCACACACAAGTATACGTGGTCGACAAGTAATATAGGATTGTAAGTCCAGATATCGTACCCACAGAGACTTGTGATTAACTATAAACTAAATTAAACCCAAACAATTAATCTATTCAAGCTAACACTAAAGTATGAATATTTAACTAAAATTAATCTAGAATAGTAAACTATGAAATTAACAAAATAATTGGCGAGATTTTAGATACGGATTCAATGAGATCCGATATTCTAGAGCTATGGGTTAGCTAACAATCCTGTTGAGTTTTCCACT
>MDKI01235946.1:0-10347 GCA_005239505.1 Nicotiana paniculata
AGCACATAAAATGCGAGGTATATAATGCTTAAAATCACGAATTCTAGCCACACATCAGGAATCCCTAGCAGTTCTACAGGAAATACCTCTGGAAACTCACAGACAACTGGTACTAAATCCATGGAAAGAACCTCCGCACTAGAATCGCAGACATAAGCCAAATAAGCTAGATGGTCGGAATAAGGCATATGTGGGCCACGTCCATCTGAAGCACCGTGGGATGCCTGGAGTGCTGAATGAAACAAGCTGAGAGTGTGGCCTCTACCAAAAGTACCCATGCCTCAAAACGAGGCACTGCTAAACCCACCGGAATGATGAGGCCTCTTGTCAGACCCTAACCTCCCCAATGTGTAAGAACCATCTCGACTCGCCTGGCGACATTGGTAGCCGCCTAAAAAGAAATCTCGCTCCCACTCTTCTAAGCCATCTGCAACTTGATAAGCTGAGCAAGTCCCTCAAAAAACCTCCTCACCCTCTTTCTCTCGGCAGGAAGCAGAAGAATAGCATGATGGGCCAAATCCACGAAACAAGTCTCAAATTGAGTAACAGTCATACTGCCCTGCTGGAGACGCTCGAACTGCCGACGATACTGCTCTCTCAATGTGACAGGAAGGAACTTCTCAAGAATCATCTGAGAGAACTGGTCCCAAGTAAGAGCAGGTGACCCATCTGGTTTGGTCAATACAAAATCCTTCGACCATCTCTTTGGTAGAACTGATAAGTAGGGATTTTGATTGCTTATTTGCTCTCTTTTACTTATGTTTTAGCTCAAAAATGCTTAAAAGTATTCCCGAGAGATAATGAAATGTTCTTTTTTGCAGGAAAATTGGGAAACGAGCCAAAAAATGGAAATAAACTCAAGAAGGAGTAAAATTGGACAAGGACCAAAACAAGGCAAAATGGACCAAAGTGTCGACCGCACAATACTGTGTGCGGCGGTAGACTATGAAGAGCCACTGTCAAAATTCTTTCACAAAGTGCGAACTGCACAATTATTATGCGGCCACAGAAGACAAAGTTCAGAGAGATGGTGTTTTGGGGGCCTGAAGAAGTGTGGACCGCACTACTATTACGCGACTGCAGAATGCTAAAGTGCGACTACACTCATAAATGTGCGGTGCGCAGAAATTATCCATGTCCAGGTCAAGACCAAAAGTGCAGCCGCACTTAGAAATGTACGGTCCGCATAATCAGAAGAAGTGCGGCCGCACCCCGAAATTATGTGGCCACAGAAGGCCATCCTATCAAGTCAACTTCAAAGTGCAGACCGCACACAGAATTGTGCGGCCGCACAACCTCCGCATCGGAAATTTTGTCTGATAATTTTAGTTGGGTATTAATAGATATGTTTGTCATCTTTAGGTTAAGTTGGAACACCAGATAATAGACATTCATTTTTCTTTTACTGTTTTGGGTAACTTTATAATAGATTATCATTTTAACATTATATTTTCTTCTCTTAATCATCTATTATGAGTTTAATCTTAGTTTCTTCTTTAATTTCTTCATTTTTGCCTATGAGTAGCTAAACCCTTAGCTAAGTTGTGACCCAACCCTAGTATGGGTACCTAATGGGTGATTGATTTGGGGAGTATTTATGATTAGGTATATGATTTTTAGCCTAGTTCTTACTTGAATTTAAGAATTGATGGTTGCAAACATTGATTCATGCCTAGTCGACTTAGTCTCTACTTGAGAAAGAGAGACTAAGTCTAAGAAACTTGTCTAACAAGAAATTAGGGTGAACTCAATAAATTGATAGCCCCAATTAAAGGGTTGAATCTAGAGATAGTAAGACCCGACTTGAGCATCTATCACTTGTTTCATGAAATACCCATTTAGACTTGAGATAGTCAAATTGGGAAAAATCACTCAAAATACCAAGAGGTATAGAGTGAGAAATAACGTGTGATTGCTATATTATATCCCGACAAACCAAACATTCCCTAAAGCCCTCAATCTGTGAGGTAACCAACTAGGCGTAAGTCACATCCCTAGATCTTTTATAACTTGAAAAACAATAATACCAAAAACATTGTCCCTTAATTAAAATTACAAGCATTAGCATAAAAATTAGAAGTAGAAAGAAACAACTGAATATGTGGAAGTGCAATTTGGTCACGTCATACACTTAGACTAGATATATATCTAATCCAACATAAGCTCTCTGTGGAATCGACCCCGACTCACTTTGGGTATTTATAATTGCATCGACCGCCTCACAATCCCAATTAGTGGTGTGAGTTTGGGCGACATCAATTTTTGGCGCCGTTGTCAGGGAGCTAAAAATCAGATTTAGCTATATATTTGGTTTTGTGGGTGACTTGTCTTCTTTTCCTTCCGGGTTACTAATTTTCTTGTGAATTGATTATAGGTACAAAAATGGCTCTCAACAATGATCCTCTCAAAAATTTGACATTGGGGGAGGAAGTGGACGATGACCATGGCGATGAGGTTCCTCTTGAACCTCAAGTGAATAGGCGAGGCCAACCGCCTCATAATAATATTCTCGTCCCTCCCACACCTCCACCAAGAGCGGTTGCACACCGAGTGTTGCCGAACAAAGGTTATGCAAGTTCCATAGTCCCACCCCATATTAGGGCGGGCAACTTCTAAATCACCAATGCGATGCTTACATTGCTAGAGCAACGGGGATTCTTCACCGAGGCTCCTAGTCAAAATGCATACAAGCACCTCAAAGGGTTTGTGGATACTTGTTGGGGGAGCAAACAGACCAATGTCTCTAAGATTAAGGTTATTTCCCTTCTCTCTACGGGGAAAGGCCTTGGGTTGGTTAGAAAGATTGCTCAACCATTCCATCCATACATGGGATGAGTTGGCAGAAAAGTTATTGCCAAGTTCTTTTCGCCCGACATATGGCTACACTTCGGGATGAGATTTTAGCTTTCAAGCAAGAATCCAATGAGCTTTTGCACGATATCTAGGAGAGGTACCGTACCATGGTTAAAGAGTGTCTGAATAATGATATGACTGAGGCCACAATCCAACAAACCTTCTATAGGGGGATCAACACTATAAATCAATGCGTGGCCAACTAACTTGCCAGTGGGAATTTTATGACAATGCCATATGCCGAAGCTTGTGAAATCTTGGATAAAATGGAGGATACATCATCGGCATGGAAAAGTAGAGCTAATGTTCCTCAAGGTGATCCAAATGTGATTCACTTGCACAAGGAATTTCAAGATTATGGTCAAGCAATTTCCGAGTTGACGACCAAAATGACTTAATTGGCCAAAGCTCAACTTCAACAAGTTCAAGTCCTAAGCAAGTGAATGCAATGGGAGGTGTCAATATGATGATGAAAAAAGAAGGCAAAAAGGTCAACAAGTGCAAAACCGTGCGGAGAAATTTGTGCAAGATGATTGTGGGTTTGACCAAGTTGATTCGTACAATGAGCAAGAAGAAGAAGTGCAATATGTCAACAACTACCAAGGGTAAAGAAATAATTCTCAAGGACCGAATCAACAACAATGGCATTCTCAAGGAAACCAAGGAAATTGGAACAATCAAAACCACCAAGGCAATTGGAGTGGTGGTAACAACAATCAAAGTAATTGGAACAATAACAATAATCAAGGAAATTGGAATAATCAAGGCAATTGGGGTGGTAACAATCAAGGATACTTTGGAGGAAACAACCAAGGGGGTTAGAATAATAATAACCAAGGGAATCAGGGGTCGGGCTTTCAAAGGCTCCAGATGTATCAACAACCAAGCAACCCGCCTACTTATCCGTCCAATGGTTCTAGCTCTTCCAATAATGAGATGGGGCAGATTGAAAATATGTTCAAACAAATGATAGAGAAAAATGCCAACTCTGATGCTCAACTAGCCTCTCACAACACTTCAATCCGAAATTTGGAGGTTCAATTGGGGCAAATCTCGCAATCTTTAAACATTCGTCCTAAGGGGAAACTACCTAGTGATACGGTGGTGAACCCAAAGGGTGGGAACAACACGGGACATGAAATGGCCATAACCACATCGAGTGGAAAATGTGGGGAGGCAACAACCTTAGACCAAATAAGAGTTGTGGATGATGATGTAGTGATTCAATAAGATGAAAGTCCAAGCAATGTGGTTCAAGCTAATGAAGAAGTGAGAATTGAGATTGATGAAAATGTGGAGGAGACCCAAGAAGAAGTGAACCCATCTAGGAACACGTGATTTACATACCGGAACCGGTAGTGACAAAGGCCAAGGCATCAATGCCTCCTCCATACCCTCAAAGTCTCACCAAGCAAAATAGTGAGAACCAATTCAAGAAGTTTATTGACATGATGAAAAGCTTATCCATTAATGTGTCAATGGTCGAGGCATTAGAACAAATGCCTAGTTATGCAAAGTTCATGAAGGATTTGGTGACAAAGAAAAGATCAATGAATTGTGAGACTATCAAGATGACACATCAAGTGAGTGTTATTGTGCACTCAATGGCTCCAAAATTTGAAGATACTGGCGCTTTCACAATCCCTTGCACTATTGGGAGCACCGACTTTTCCTAAGCTTTATGTGATCTAGGGACAAGTATCAAATTGATGCCCTACTCGGTGTTCAAACCATTGGTAATTGGGCAACCAAGACCCACATTATGAGGCTATAAATGGAAGATCGTACTATGAAGAGACCATTGGGTATTATTGATGATGTGTTGGTTCGTGTTGATAAGTTCATCCTTCCGGCGGACTTTGTGAATCTTGATTGCGAAGTGGACTATGAGGTGCCTATTATCTTGGGTAGATATTTCCTTGCTATGGGGAAGGCTCTTGTTGATGCGGAAGCCGGTGAGCTCACCTTCGGGGTGGGCGATGAAAATGTGGTTTTCCATGTGTGCAAATATATGATGCAACCGAATAGCAATGAAATTTGTTCGTCTGTGGACTTAGTGACCGAAGTGATTGTTGATGATGCTAGATGTTGATGATACCTTGGAAGTCGTATTGCTTAATCATGATGATGATTAGAAGGAAGGCTATTTGGAATGTGTAAATGCATTGCAAGGAATGGGGTCATACACTTACGAACCCCAAAAATTGTCCTTAGATCTTGAGAACCGGAAGACTCTTCCAACAAAGCCCTCAATCAAGGACCCCCCCCCCCCTTGGAGTTAAAGCCATTGCCTCCACACTCAGGTATGAGTTTCTTAGCCCATGTTCTACTTTACCTGTTATTCTTTCCTCTTGCTTGACTTACATGCAGGTAGATTCGACTTTGCCGGTGCTCCAAAAGAGGAAGAAAGCTATAGGAAGGACATTGGCGAATATTCGGATTATAAGCCCCGCTTTTTGCATGCATAAGATTATTTGGAGGAGGATTCTAAACCGTCCGTTAAACATCAAAGAAGATTAAATGAAGCAATGGAAGAGGTGGTGAAGAAGGAGATCATAAAATGGTTGCATGTCGGGCTTGTTTACCCCATTTCCGATAGCTCATGGACCTCTCCGGTGCAATGTTTCCCAAAGAAAGGGGGCATGAATTTGGTAACAAATTACAAGAAAGAGTTGATCCCGACAAGAATGATCATCGGGTGGAGAATATGCATGGACTATATGAAGCTCAACAAAGTTACTTGGAAAGATCATTTCCCGCTTCTATGTATTGATCAAATACTTGATAGGTTATCCAGACGAGCTTTCTATTGTTTCCTTGAAGATATTCCGGCTACAATCAAATTCATATTGCTCTGGAGGACCAACAGAGACTAGCTTCACTTGTTCCTATGTCATTTACGCATTCTCGTGGATGCCATTTGGGTTATGCAATGCACTGGCGACTTTTTAATGGTGTATGATGGCCATCTTCACCAACATGGTGGAGGACTTTCTTAAGGTCTTCATGGATGACTTTTCCATGGTCGGGAATTCTTTTTATGATTGCTTGAACAACTTGGACAAAGTATTGGCAAGATGTGAGGAAACAAACGTGGTTTTGAATTGGGAGAAATGTCACTTCATGGTCGGGGAAGGCATTGTCCTCGGCCACAAGATTTCAAAGCATGGTATTGAGGTCGACAAGGCCAAAATTGAGGTGATCTCCAAACTCCCACGCCCTACATCAGTGAAGGGAGTGAGGAGCTTCTTGGGTCATGCGGGGTTCTATCGCCGATTAATTAAGGACTTTTCTAAGGTGGTAAACCCCGTGTATAAACTTTTGGAGAAGGATTCCAAGTTCTGTTTCAACGATGATTGTCATAAGGCATTCGAATTGCTCAAGTTCAAATTGACTTCTACTCTTATTATCACTGCACGAGATGAGAGCTTGCCTTTCAAGCTCGTGTGTGATGCAAGTGATGTGGCGGTTGGAGCGGTGTTGGGGAAATGTATCAACAAAATCTTCCATCCGGTCTACTATGCTAGTAAGACCATGAATGATACCCAAGTCAACTACAAAGTGACCGAAAAAGAGCACCTTGCTATTGTCTTTGCTATGGAGAATTTCTGCCCATACTTGATGGGTACAAAGGTGATTGTACACACTACCATGCAGTGCTTAGATATTTGACGAGAAAGAAAGATTCTAAAGAAAGATTAATGTGGTGGGTGCTTCTATTGCAAGAGTTTGATCTAGATATTCAAGACCGCAAGGTAGTGAAAACCAAGTGGCGGACCACTTGTCTCATTTGGAGGAGGAGGGGAGGCCACATGACGGACTTGAGATAAATGATTCCTTCCCTGACGAGCAACTTCTAGCCATTTCAATCACCAGGATGCCATGGTTCTCTGATTTAGCCAATTATCTTGTGAGTGGCATTGTACCGAATGAGTTCTATTCAAACCAATGGGAGAAGCTCAAACGGGATTGCCTTGACTATAATTGGGATGAGTTGTATCGCTTCCGGATTTGTACCGATGGTGTGATTCGATGATGGGTACGGGAGGAGGAACAAGTGGAAAGTATTAAGGCTTACCACTCTTCACCATATGGTGGTTACCATAGTGGAGCTAGAACTGCAACAAAAGTGTGGAGTTTGTGGATTCTATTGGCCTACTCATTATAAGGACAGAGATCTCGTCAAGCATTGTGATCAATGTCAAAGGGCTGGTGGAATTTCTAAGAAAAATGAGATGCCCCTCACCACTATCTTGGAGATTGACATTTTCGATGTGTGGGGCATTGATTTCATGGGTTCGTTCATGAGCTCTTGTGGGAACACTTACATTTTGGTAGTTGTGGATTATGTTTAAAAGTGGGTTGAAGCCGTGGCTTTACCCAACAATGAAGCTCGGAGTGTGGTGGCATTTTTGAAAAAGAACATCTTCACGAGATTCGGTACTCTAAGAGCCATTATTAGTGATAGGGGATCGCACTTTTGCAACAAAGCTTTTGTTACCTTACTCACAAAATATGGTGTTACTCACAAAGTGTCTACCCCCTATCATCCTCAAGCAAGTGGGCAAGTGGAAGCATCCAACCGGGAGATAAAGAGTATTTTATCAAAGACAGTGAATGCCAACCGGATGGATTGGTCAAAGAAACTTGATGATGCTCTTTGGGCTTATAGGACGGCTTACAAAACACTCATTGGTATGTTTCCGTACCGGTTAGTCTTCGAGAAAGCTTGTCACCTTCCAGTGGAACTTGAGCACAAGGCTATGTGGGCATTGAAGAAGCTTAATCTTGAATGGGATGTCGGCGCCAACTTAAGGGTGGCACCATTGAATGAGCTTGATGAATTCCGATACCATGCTTATACAATACCATGCTATTGGTGATGATGGAGTTTTACGGATGCAGGGTCGTATTTGTGTGCTCAATGTGGATGGACTTCATGAGTTGATTTTAGAGGAGGCCCATAGTTCCCGGTACTCCATTCATCCGGGCTCCGCAAAGATATATCAGGATTTGCGGCAACACTATTGGTGGAGGAGGATGAGTAAGGATATTTTGGAATATGTAGCTCGTTGTTTGAATTATCTACATTAGGGAGATTGTTCGTCTTCATGGTGTGCCCGTGTCTATTATTTCTGACCGAGGTACGTAGTTTACCTCGCATTTTTGGAGGGTAGTTCAGCGTGAGTTGGGCACGAGGGTTGAGTTGAGCACAACATTTCATCCTTAGATGGACGGACAGTCCGAGCGTACTATTCAGATTTTGGAGGATATGCTACGAGCTTGTGTCATTGACTTTGGAGGTTCTTTGGATCAGTTCTTGCTATTAGCTTAGTTTTCCTACAACAATAGCTCTCAGTCGAGTATTCAGATGGCTTCCTATGAGGCATTATATGGTAGGCGGTGTCGGTCGCCGGTTGGGTGGTTTGAGCCGGGAGAGGCTCAGTTGTTGGGTACAGACTTAGTGCAGGATGCCTTGGATAAGATTAAGATCATTCAGGATAGACTTCGTACAACTCAGTCCAGGCAGAAGAATTATGCCGACCGCCGAGTTTGTGATGCGACATTCATGGTCGGAGAGCGGGTGTTGCTTTGGGTGTTGCTCATGAAGGGCGTGATGAGATTTGGGAAGAAGGGAAAGCTAAGCCCTAGGTACATCGGTCCTTTTGAGATCCTTGATAGAGTGGGAGAGGTGGCTTACAGACTTGCGTTTCCATCAAATTTATCAGCTGTGTATCTAGTGTTTCATGTGTCTATGCTTCGGAAATATCACGACGATCCAGCCCATGTGTTAGACTTCAGCAGTGTCCAGTTGGACAAGGATTTGACGTATGAGGAGGAGCCGGTAGCCATATTAGACCGACAGATTCGTCAATTGAGATCGAAGAGTTATCCTTCAGCTTGTGTTCAGTGGAGAGGTCAGTCTGCCGAGGCAGCTACCTGGGAGTCCAAGTCCGATATGCGGAGCCGGTATCCCCACCTTTTTCCCGATTCAGGTACTTTTCTATGTTCGTTCAAGGACGAACGTTTGTTTTCGAAGTGGAGAATGTGATGAACCAAAAAGTCATCTCTCATTTTATAATTCAAAAATGTGTTCCGATGCCTTGAAAACCTCCTTACCTCACCGCGTTTTGCGTGTGCAATCCGGGCGTATATTCGGAAAGCTTTTATATGAAAAACTGAGAAAACAATGTTAATTTTACCTTTAAAATTGAATTTAAGTTGCCTTCGGTAAACATTTTGGGTAAACGGTCCCGGAGGGTCCGTAGGAAAATATGGCACTTGAGCGCATGTCCGAAATCGAATTTCGATGTCCCAAGCCCGAGAAATGAATTTTTGAAAGAAATTATTTTACTGAAGTTATAAAAGTTTTGGAAATTTGATTATATTTGAAATTGATGGTATCGGGCCCGTATTTTGGTTCTGGAGCCCGGTACAGGCTTAATATAGTATTTGAATGATGCATGTAATATTTGGTAAGAAACTGAGGTCCTTTGACGTGATTCGGGCCCGTAGTTGTAAAATTTGAACTTTGAAAGTTCTTGAGATATTTCTTTGATTTTTACGCTAAATTCATTGTTTAAGATGTTATTTTAGCGATTTGATAGCGCGAGTAAGTCCATAGGATGTTTTTGGGGTTGTGTGCATGTTTGGTTTGGAGCCCCGAGGGCTCGGGCGAATTTCGGATAGGCGTCAGAGTGTTTCGGACTTAGGAAAAATCTGGTGGAGTGTTGTTTCTGGTGTCTGGTGCTTTGTTTTATGCGAACGCGTGATAACCCACGTGAATGCAAAGTGTAATTGGGGCTCGGGCTGGGTTTGTACTATGCGAACGCGGCCAGTGGCTCGCGAACGCACAACTTTAGGAGTGAAACTGGGGGAGGGGAGCTAATACTCTATGCGAACGCGTAGGTCGCACGCGAACGCATAGCTTTAGGAGGGCTGGTCAGGGAATTTGGGTCAATACCCTATGCGAACACGGCCATGGGTATGCGAACGCGATGGCCAATGGGGGCCAGTGCTATGGTAACGCAGTAGACCCCTCGCGATCGTGTAGAGGGTCTACCCAGGGGTCTTAAAACAGTAGCAAAACAGGAATAGACCCCATTTTCAAATTTTCTTCCATAGAATCCGACTTTGGGCGATTTTTGAAGAGGGATTTCATCACCAAATCATAGGTTCATGTTTCTAATCTCATTTTCTTCATTTTCCACTAACACCCATTAGATTTCTAGGCCTAAATCTTCTTCTTCAAGGGTAGAAATTAGGGATTTTAGGAGAATTAAGGATTTTACAAATTTGGGAATTTAGACCTCGATTTGGGGTCGGATTCTGAAACTAATTACATATTCGGGCTCGTGGGTGAATGGGTGATCGGGTTTTGGTCCGAACCTCGTATTTTGACCAAGCGGGCCCAGGGTCGATTTTTGACTATTTGGGAAGAATGATAGAAAATTCATAATTAAGCATTGGGGTTGAATTATTTAGCATTTATTG
>MDKI01178670.1:0-23385 GCA_005239505.1 Nicotiana paniculata
CCCTACAAATGCCTAGATAATTAAAGTGTCATATAGTTAGAATTAGGTTAATGTTAGCACTAATGTAGGTGAATTTGAATCTTTGATAGTCAAATTCGTCTCATAACAGTGCATAAGCAGTAGTTAGCTTGCTGAAATTGTCCTTTCAAAGGATGTAAAATGGGCAATCAAAGGCTCACTAGAGGAGAAAATCTGGAATCCTTCATATTGATCAAATTTATCCTTTTGAAACGCCTACAAAATCAAGTTAAGGAATTGATATGACTAAAAGTCCCAAGTACAAAAATGACAAGTCCAGAGGTGAATTGATCCTTTATGATCATATTCACCCTGAGAAAGTGCATAAACAGTTCTGCCAGATAACATGGTTTGAACATAAACATTATCTGAATTAAAATTGACCTTCCCATGGTCAGTTTGGTTCTGATGATTGCCTAACACTCAAACGAATGGGGTGTTTTTTTAAGACTCCAAAGAGAAGACTCGAACGTAAGGTTTCAAGGGAGTTTCGAGTCAGCAAATTAGTTAGAGTCTCATTTCTAGTCTCTTTCGTTCTGGAAAATGTACAGCGGCAGTCAAGTTGTAACTTCCCCCACCCCCCCTGTATTTCTTTAGCTTTCATTGTAATATAAAGACTGGACTGTACGCTTAATTTCTGTTTTATTCATGTTCCTGAAATTTCGAGTTTACATTTTTTTTCTGTTCTGCCATGATATTAGACAAAAGAATGTATGAAAAATCTATATAAACATCCCGTTTTGGATTTATTTTTTTTGGGAAAAATGGTTATCTCAAATTCAGAGGAGTTGCAACACGAATCAGTAGATTATCTTCAGTTTATCTTGTGTCTCATAAATTTGCTAAAAATAAATGTATACATATGCGTGAACTCTAATGCTTTAGATGCATGAGATTCGTTTGTTTAGAATTGTTAAGGATTATTGGTTCAAAAATTAATAAAACCGCATGTGGCAGGGTCTGTGTTAGAAATCATAAAATTCTGGAAAGAATAGAGTGATTCCAGCTTTCCCATTAGTATCAGACTTAACAAGTAACATATTTAGATATATGAATTTCATAAGTATGTATATATCTGAACGAACAAGGGATATTCTGATTCCCACGTTTTCCATCATGGGCTAAAAATAAATTCTTTTCAGAACTAGCAGTCCTATCACAAGGAGAGCTGACTTAGGATGGCCTGATGTGATAGAACGGGGCTAGATGAGGCCATAGCCTATAAGATGTTCTTTTATAACAATGAATATCGTTTTAGGAGATCTTCTAAGTAGAATGAATACCTTTAGTTCGAAATTTTGATAGAAAAATCAAATATTATACCAAAGCTACCTAACCAACACTCGGGAGCGACAACTCATGTCCCCGTCTTTAACTTCAAATTATAATAAAAATCACATGTTGTAATTACGGGTGCATTTCATGTGGCGTAATTATAATGTGTCTAAACATAACAAGTGCACACCATCATGACTCGTTTTCAAGATAAGTCCATAAATATTAAAAGTGGCTGAAAAGTGAAAGAGGCTAAAAGCACAATAGGCAAAAATATGTAAATAAACAGACGATTTAGGCCAAATAATAATAGTTAAGCGACCGTGCTAGAACCACGGAATTCGGGAATGCCTAACACCTTCTCCCGGGTTAACAGAATTCCTTACTCAGATTTCTGGTCGCAGACATTTAAAATAGAGTCAAAATTTCCTCGGTTTGGGATTGCAATAAATAAATGGTGTCCCGGGACACCGTAAAAAATCTGGGTGGCGACTCTGAAACTAATAAATAAATCCCAAATCCGAATAATGTCACTTAAATTGGAAGAAAGTCCCGTATCCAACCTGTGTAGGAAAAAGGAGGTGTGACAGCACCTTCAATCTAATTCATAATGCGGAACATTTAAACTTAGAATTAGGAATCATGAACATGTCTTGAACTCATTTGAGCTTTCTATCAAACACTAGGTGTTCTTTTTAGATTAAATAACCCTTTAGTGTAAGATTACCCCAACCTATTTTCCTTAACTAGATTATGGTAGATTGGGTACATGCATGCAAGGTTCTTAACCCCGACTTTATGAACTATCCTACCCATGTTTCATTTTAACAATATCTGGAATTTAGGGTTAATGGGGTGGAAGCTTACCTCTTAGAGTGAAGAAATTTGTGTTCTACTTGATTAGTTCCAAGCTTGAGTGATGAAGGAAGATCAATTTGATGAAGTTGGACTTTCTCTCTCTAGAACCCACTCTTTCCTCTCTCTAATATCTTAGGAAAATGGTTAAAAATGAAGGGGAGAGGTGTTTTTAATGAACTGGGGTCGGTTGTTAAAATTAAAAAAATAGAAGCCCGACACAAGAATGCGGTCAGGAATGCGATCGCATTCCTGACATGCGGTCCACAGAACCGGCCGCATAATGGCCCTCAAGATGGGCCAAAATTCGAAACACACTGCCCAGGTATGCGACCATTGTGCGGTCCGCATACACGTTATGAGATCACATAATGCGTCGCATAAATTCCCTCCCAAAACCAAAGGCAACAATGCGACAGCTATGCGGTCCGCAGAACTAAAATGTGAATGCATATTGGACCGCATATTTGACCTCAACTGGGGCAGTGATCTGCCCGTGTATGCGACCATTATGCGGTCCGCATAGTGCGTCGCATAACACCTACTTTCTGGAAAATTTTATTCTTTAAGTCTCGGGGTACTTTTTACTCAATTTAGGTCCGTTTTAAAATTTTCCACAATAAAAACAACTCGGGGACTCATTCGGGCATTATTTTAAAAACGAGAAAATGTTACGGGTCTTTACACCTTGATCCTACAGCAAAATTGAAAGCTAAAGAAATGGCTCCTTTGTCTGATCCTACTTTTTATAGGAAGTTAGTTGGGAAACTGAACTTCCTTACTAGTACAAGGCTAGACATAACATATGGAGTTCAACATCTCAGTCAATTTATGCAAGATCCTAGGGAGCCTCACTTGCAAGCAGCATATCATATGTTGAGATACCTAAAGAGGGACCCTACCCTGGGTCTATATTTCAGCAATACAGATGATATTTCAGTTGCTGCCTATTGAGATTCTGATTGGGCTGATTCTAGAAGATCAGTATTTGGTTATGTTGTCTTTTTGGGTGGTAGACCTATCAGCTGGAACTCAGAGAAACGGGAAACCATCTCCCTCTCCTCAGCGGAAGCAGAATACAGAGCCCTCAGAAAGGTTGTTGGTGAGATTGTTTGGTTGTCCAGACTACTTGAGGATCTCATAGTGCCAGTTTGGTTTCCCATACCTGTACATTGTGATAGCCTCTCAGCTCTGCATATTGCTAGGAACCCTGTGTTCCATGAAAGAACCAAACACATTGAAATCGACTGCCCTTTCGTTCGTACCAAGCTTCAGGAAGGTCTCATACCCACTGCCGGTACGCTCCTTCAAACTTATCATACAGAGATGTTATTTCTTGTTCTCTCGGATGAGCTTAGGGAGAACAAGCATATTCTATTACAAGGTTTTAATACTAATTATACTCCCGTGCCTCTGTCGATTAAAACTTTCCGAATGTGGCTTCATCAGCGGTGCCACAAGCAGCTGGTAACCATGTAAATCAAATGATGAGGAGCAATAAGAAGAAGGAAATAAAGACCCAGAAGGCCTAGAGCAAGGTCAAGAAGTTAGATCATTAGAAGGATGGCTACCCCGGGAGCTGGTAGCAGATCTGTACTTAGCTCTTTCGGTAGTTGAACAAAGTCACTTTCTCCGAGGATTGATGCCTTATTTGACCAGCTTCAAGGTGCCAAGGTGTTTTCCAAGATTAACTTGAGATATGGCTACCATCAGGTAAAGATTAGGGCATCGGATGTCCTTAAGACAACTTTTCGGACCCATTATGGTCACTACGAGTTCTTGATGACATCATTTGGATGATTAATGCCCCAACAACCTTTTGGGTTGGTAGGTTATTATTGTCGGTTCATAGAGGGGTTTTCATGTATCTCATCCCCATTGACTAAGTTGACCCAAAAGGGTGCTCTTTTCAGATTGTCTGATGAGTGTGAGGTAAGCTTTCAGAAGCTCAAGTCTGCATTGGCTACAAAACTAGTGTTGGTGTTGCTTACAGGTACGGGATCTTACACCGTGTATTATGATACATCGTGTATTGGGCTTGGTGCAGTATTGATGTAGGACGGTAGGGTGATTGCCTATGCATCTCAATAGTTGAAGGTTCATGAGAAGAATTACCCTGTGCATGATTTAGAGTTGACAACCATTGTTCATGCACTGAAGATTTGGAGGCACTATCTATACGATGTTCCATGTGAGGTATATACTGACCATCAGAGTCTTCAGCATCTGTTCGAACAAAAGGACCTTAAATTGCAGAAGCGCAGATGATTGGAGTTGTTGAAAGACTATGATATAACCATATTATATCATCTAGGGAAGGATAATATGGTGGTTGATGCATTGAGTAGGAAAGCTGAGAGCATGGGCAATTTGGCATATTTACCGGCAGTGGAGAGGCCACTAGCTATAGATGTTCACGTTTTGGCCAATCAGTTCGTGAGGCTGGATGTTTTGGATCCTTGTCGGGTTCTTGCTTGTGTTGTGGCAGAGTCATCATTGTTGGAGTATATCAAGGCTCGCCAATTTGATGATCCTCATTTGTTGATGTTGAAAGATACTGTGCATCACGGTGGTGCTAAGGAGGTTTTGATTGGAGATGATGGTGTTATTCGACTTCAGGGCCGGATTTGTGTTCCAAATGTTGATGGGTTAAGGGGGTTGATCCTTGAGGAGGCTCACAATTCACGCTATTCCATTCATCAAGGTGTCACAAAAATGTATCGTAACTTGAAACAACACTGTTGGTGGAGGAGAATGAAGAAAGATATTGTTGCCTCTGTCTCTCGATATTTGAATTATCAACAGGTGAAGTACGAGTGGGAGCGCATTACTATGGATTTTTTTGTAGGCTTAACATGAAACTTGAGGAAATATGATGCAGTCTAATTTATTGTGGACTAGTTGACTAAGTCCACACACTTTATTCTGATAATGACTTCCTATTCTTCAGAGCGGTCGACTCAGATTTACATCCGGGAGATTATACGCCTGCACGGCGTGCCCATTTCCATAATTTCTGACCGAGGCACGCAGTTTACATCGCATTGTTGGAGAGTCGTGCAGCGTGAGTTGGGCACATAGGTCTATTTGAGTATCGTAGTTCATCCTTAGATGGATGGACAGTCCGAGCGCACTATTCAGATATAGGAGGACATGTTTTAGGCATGTTCTATAGATTTCGAGGGTCAATGGGATTAATTTTTGCTTCTAGCGGAGTTCGCCTACAACAATAGCTATCACTTGAGCATCCAGATGGCTCCGTACGAGGCCTTATATGGGAGGCAATGTTGTTCGTCGATTGGTTGGCTTGAGCCCGATAAGGCTAGATTGTTAGGAACTGATTTGGTCCATGATGAAGGTTAAGGAGATTCAAAAGTGACTTCGTACGACTCAGTCCATGCAGAGGAGTTATGCGGACCGGAAGGTTTGAGATGTGGCATGCATGGCGGGTGAGGAGGTTCTTCTCCACATGTCGCCTATGAAGGGCGTGATGCGGTTTGGGAAGAAGGGAAAGTTGAGCCTAAGGTTTATTGTCCCGTTTGAGATCTTAAAGAGAGTTGGGGAGGTTGCATACATGCTTGCATTGCCTCCTATCCTAGCAGGGGTACATCCGATATTTCATGTTCCCATGCTTTAGAAGTACCATAAGGACATATCACATGTTTTGGACTTCAGCACGGTACAACTTGATGAGAACTTCACCTATGAGGAAGAGCCGGTGGCTATTCTAGATCGGCAAGTTCAAAAGTTGAGATCCAAGATTCCTTCGGTGAAAGTGCAATTGAGAGCTCAACCGATTGAGGAGTCCACGTGGGAGTCTGAGTCTGATGTGCGGAGTAGGTACCCACACCTTTTTACCAGTCCAGTTACATTTTTATGTTCGGTCAAGGACGAACTTTCTTTTAGAGGTGGAGAATGTAATGACCCAATAATTCGTTTTGAGTACTAGCCTTAATTTCCATATTCCGAGAACTCTGACAGATTCATTTGATGTTTATTGATTTGCGTATGTGGTCCGCGTCATTTTTCGAAAATCTTTTACGTAAAATTTTGAAAAAAATGATTTTGGACTTAAAATAAGGCTAGAGTTGACCATGGTCAATGTTTATGCTAAAAGACCTTGGATCGGTATTTTGACGATTCTGGTAGGTTCATATAATATTTTTGGACTTGTATGCATGTTTGGTTGGGGTCCCGAGAGACCTGAGGGCATTTCGGCGCGTTATGTAGAAAGTTGAGAAATGAGTTTTACTTTGAAAAATCTTAAGTTTTGATGACCGATTCATGATTTTTTTATGTTGTTTTGATGATTTTAGGTAGCGAGCAAATTTTCATGATGTTATTACACTTGTGTGCATGTTCGAATTAGAGTCCGGGGGGGGGGGGGCAGGGGGGTTCCGAATAGATTTTGGACCATTTTTGGCCTTGTTGAACTACTAGTTTTTCTACTAGTGTATCAGTGCTTCCCAATCGCGTAGGGGAATTTTGGGACTGGATATGGATACACTACGCAAATGCGAGAGGTAGGTTGACAACACGGATTTTCGGGGGGACTACCCTTCGTGAACGGGGCAGACCCCACGCAAACGCGTAGTTTTGGGATGGCTGGGGAAGGCAGGAGGGATTCTTCATCGTGAATGTGACCTACTAGTCGCGAACGCAGAGGCTTGGCTGGGAAATGCCTTCGCGAACGTGATGGCCAACCGGCTTGTGTGCTTTGCGAACACGACAGGTGCTCTGCGAACGTAAAGAGCACCTGACGCCCAGTTAAGTAAAAGAGCTAAGTCGGGATTTTATTGTTTTTCACAATTTTTATAACCTAGGGCTCGTACTAAAGAGATTTTTGAAGAGATATTCATTCCAACTTCATTGGTTAGTGCTTTTCAACTAGTTTTGATGTATTTCCATAATCATTCATTGATTTTTATCCTTAAAATTAGTAGTTTAAAAGGTGGAAATTAGGGGTTTTAGGTAGAATTTAGGAATTGGATAAAATTGAAATTTTAGACCTCGAATTGAGGCCGGATTTTGAAATAAATCACATAACCTGGATCGGGGATGAATGGGTAATCGGAATTTGGTTAGAATCTCAGGTTTCGACCAGGCAAGCCCGAGGTTGACTTTTTTTTTTTACTTTTTCAATTTAGTTAAAGATTGAACCTTTTCACTCATGGGTAGTTACTAAAGCTTGTTTTGAATTGTTTGAACTATATTTGGATAGATTCGATTGGTTTGGAGGCTTATTCTAAAGGAAGAGCCGTGGCTTATCATTGATTTGATTGCAGAAAGAGGTAAGTGTCGTGGTTAACTTTGACTATAGGGGATTATGACTTATTTGATCTTTTTCTCTGCATGAACTATGTGTGGGGAAGACGTATATGTAAGGTGACGCGTATATATACGTCGTTATGGTTTAAAGCATGCCGTTGTAATATGTCTTATTTGCACCATGGTGTTTCATTCATTATTCCTTCCATGCCTTAGCTAGATTGTTTATTTTTTTATTGTTCGTTTTCATGTTTATTGTTTGTTGAAATTATTGTGATACTGAAAGTTGAGTTTGCTTGTTCTAGCACCATTGTTGAGGTTGAAATTATTTCCCGCATTGTTCAATATTTGGGTTGTTGTTGTTGTTGCTTGGTGAGGAAGAGTGAAACGCACGAACGGTGTTGTCGTGTCATATTTGCGTATTATTATCGACTGAGCGAATGTAAGGTAATAACACAAACGGTGATGTCGTGCATATGCATGTCTAGTATGATCACGTGAGGATGAGAGTAAAATCACAAAAGGTGATGCTGTGCACTTGCATTTATTATGATTTGGTGAGGATGAGAGTAAAATAACGAAGGGTGATGCGTGCGAGTTTATTTGATTTTATAGTTTTACTTGATATTTGGCGATTGGATTATGAAGACAGAGGTTTATTTCATGGTTCCTCATTTACTGTTTCAGTATATTGTCCCTTATACCCGCCTCCGTTGTTTCATTTGACTCTTTATTTGTTATTCATTTATGTATATATATAACTGTACAGGTTTATAATAGGGACCTTTGATAAATGATGAAAAATGCATGTTTTTGAGTATGTTTATATATTATTTCTTATGTGAGTTTGGGAGATCACATGATTTTTGAAGTGAAAATATGCTCATCAGTGTTTCTTATGTGTAGGAATAAACTTGCGCGAAAAGGATCAAATGGGAGAAAAATTGGTAAAAAAAGAGCTGAAGAGAAAAGTCTCGAGCAGCGAAGCGATGTTCACTTCGCCAGACCGGGACCGGAGAAAAAAAACCAAATTTTCCAACCCGAAATAGAAGAAGGAAATTCGGCCCATACAAACCCTATTCATTATAAATACACCCTAAAACGTGATTTTTAGGGGAGGGACACTACTTTGGAAGGAGAAGACTTTTGGGAGGCAAGAACACGCTAGGAGCAAGAAGGAGAAAGATTCAACTTCACGTTTTTCCCTCTTTCTTCCTCTATTTTCATTATTGGTTATGAATTCTAGTATTGTAGTATTGCATACTATTATGAATAGCTAATTTGTTATTTAGGATTTTGATGGAACCTTTTGTAGGATGAATTCTTGTTATATTTTTATATAATTAAGCCGTCGGATTTCTCTACTTGTTCAACTACGTGATTGTTGCTGTTGATTGAATGGCCATCAATTGACTGTGCCTATTTAGTGTGTACTGCTCGAGAGAGAGTACGCATTTAGGTAGTTGTTGAACAACATCACTCATAATATATGTGAGAGATCAAAATGGAGGGTTTAAAGGCGGGATTAGAGATAACAAAACTTTTGTGCGATCGTACTGAGCGATGAATTAGTGCCAACTAGCGTAGTTCGAGAGAATACGTCTAGTAAATTGTAGTACTTTCTTGAAAGAGAGCTGCAACACCCAAAGTACTCACGATCGGTAGAGAATACTTAGGCAGTATTATAGAAGACTTAGCAAGAAGGATTCTGACAATTGGGGAAATCATAACTCTAGATCTCCTTAACCTTGTCTCCAACCCTTTGTCTCGTTAGTTGATAGTCTTGCTGCTTTCTAGTACTTGTTAGTTAATTAGTAAGAAATAAAATATCAATTTTTATAATTTAGAAAATTGTTTAAACTTGTCTTCTTAGTGATAACGATCAATTGTAGCTAAACCTTACTTTTCTGTGGGATTCGACTCCAGACTTTTAGACCAGATTATATTTGCAGCGACCGCTTATCCTTTTTAGGACTAGAGTTGGGCGTGATCATTCTTGCCGTAGCATCGCCACTACTTCGTCGAGGTTAGGCGCGACACTTACGGAGTACATTGAGCCAATTGTACTCATACTACACTTCTGCACTACTTGAGCAGATTATGGTGCTGGCCCCAATGGTATCTAGCGGAGACTTATTCACATCATATCTATTCAGGAGACTTGAGGTAGGGCTGCACAACGTCCGATGTCTCTGAAGTCCCCTTCCTTATTTAGCTAATTTTTTAACTTTTTTCGAATATTTGTACTTTGTTTCATCTTTTAATTTTAGTATTTTAGTCGCTCATGTACTTGTGATTCCGGATTTCTGGGATTAGTATAAACTGCGTTATTTATGGAGTTATTTTATTTATTTTAAAGCATTTCAACCATTTAATTATTATTATTCTACTTTTAAATTGTTAAAAACATTTGTAAATTCGTAGCTAATATTGGCTTACTTAGCAAGTGAATGTTAGGCGCCATCACGGTCCCATGGTTAGGAATTTCAGTTTGTGAAAGTATAATTAAAATAAAGTAAATATTTAACAAAAAATAATCTCTATATTACAATCTGTAAATTAATAGTTTTTGCATTACTAATTCTTACCTAACTAATTCTTTCGTAATTAAATCATGCATGATAAAATTATGCATAAATAATTCCTGTATAACTCATCTCTACATTGTTAATCCTTACTTAACTCTAACTAGCAACCAATGAGCCTAAAAGTTTTTTTCACCGCCTAAGCTCTTAGGCCTCATTTGTTTGCACTTAATGGAGGTCTGAATCTTAATCATTCAGATCTCAGACATTAAGTGTGTTTGTTTTCAAGTTTGAATCTTAATTATTCAGATTTTAATCATTAAGTTTTTTTTTTTTTTTTACTTCATAACCACTTAATGGGTCTGAATAGGTTTGTATGATTAAGATCTATAACAGAGACTTAATTTCATTAAGATGCTGTCACATATACATTATTAACTGCCGCCACCACTTATCATTATAACCTACCACCATGTCGCCATCACCGCCATACTCAACCACCACCACGACCACCTCCACTACTACTACACCACCATCATCCTCAATCATAGACGCCACCATCATCGGCCATCACCGCCCACTATTCCCACCACTCTGACCACCATCATTCTCACCCACAATCAACACTCATCCACACCCCATCACCATCAACAACCACAGCCGGCACTGCCCGTCATTATAACCTACCACCACCCACACACTACCTTCCTCAGTCACAACTACTACTACCACCCGCCATTATTAACTATCACCAATCACCACCACCATCCTCAATCATAATCGCCATCACTATCAATCACTACTAGCTACTAGCATGAACCACCATCATCAACCAAAACTACCACCAACCACCGCCTCTAGTCGCCATTCACCCGTTGGCCATCACCACCAATAACTATCATATTTTAAAAAACTATATATTTTATTGATAGAATATTTCATTTGAATTTTATGTTAATTAATTTTCAGATAAAGATAAATTTTATACATTCAGATGTTAAAAATCAAACAGTTTTAATTATTTATATTCAGATCTTAATACATATCGTAATATATTCAGATGTGTATTCAGATTCATATGTCTTAATCTTAATACACATCTTGATATTCAGATATGTATTAAGATTCAGACGTCTTAATCTTAAAAAAAACAAATGAGACCTTAATGTAATTTTCTCTTTCCAATACGAGGAGGCATATTCTTCTTTCTTTATGCTAAAACATAGGGTCCTTTGCGTAAATCCAAAAGTCCGCAGAATTTCTTTCACATTTTTCTATTTATTTACTTATATTTTCCCTAAAATAACATTCCGAGCCGAAACTCACAAAAGTAGGGTTGAACGATCAGACGACTCTGCCTTGTTCTCCAAGTCGCTATTTTAATTAATTATAATCAGGCAGCTCAGTGACTTACTCTGCAATTCTCAGATTGCAAATACAAATCAATGGTTTCCTCGTTTTCATGATCGATTCCGAAAATCTCCATGGCTCTCCCTCTCGGCAAGCTCACTATCCTCGTTGGTGCTGGTTCGTACTCTCTGTTTCTCCGTTACTCCTCCCGTATCAATTTTTCTTTTTTGTTTGGTTATAGTGAGTTTAGCTGGATTTTAGTTAATACTTTATGCTCTGGGTGATAGGATGTGTAGCGCGTATTATGTTACTTATTATCCGAAACCGTTTTGTTGCTATCAAAAGTTTTGAGTTGCAAATTTTTAGTGGTTTGCTAAACCTTAGGTGAATGAATGGCAATTGGCAATTGAACTACTACCGCCTTTATTGGTGCAAAAATAGAGTTGGTTTGTCTTGTTTGAGATGTGGAAACAACCTCTTTGCCTAAAATGCAAAGGGGAACTTGGGGAGCAATAACCCTTGATTACTTTTGGGCCTCTTTCATGCCTTAACAAGGTAGAAGAGTTGAAGATTTTGGAGAAAAAAGTAATGATTTGACAATAAGGCAGAAGGAGAGTAGCTGGAGGAGATGAAGTTGATTCTATACAACTTTTGGATTTCACACATTGGGAGAAAGAACTATGAATGGCGTTTTAAAAATTGCAATTTTCTCTTATTCTGCATAATTTTCATCCGGAGGAACTAAAATTAATAAGTTAAAAAAAAAAACAGCCCGGTGCACTAAGTTACCACTAAGCGCGAGTCTGGGGAAGAGGCGGATCACGTTTGTTCTCATGTACACAACCTTACCTTGCATTTCTGCCGAAGGCTATTTTCGTGGCTTGAACTCGTGATCTCCTGGTCACATGGCTGCAAGCCTGCAACTTCTACGAGGCTCCCCTTCCTAAAATTAATAAGTGAAAAACAATAAAATTAATAAGGTAAAACAAGTGTATCGTTGGTATCAAAATAATTTATCTCATATGTCGTGCAGGCATTGTTGGTTCGGTACTTGCTAAGGAAGGACGATTGCCAAATGTCTCTGATTTTTTCTCCGGTGCATTTAAGGTCTGGTTGCTATTCACAGTTTAGAGTTTTAACAACTACTCTAGTTGCACTGCTTTTTAAGTTTCTCTATCATGTCAATTTGAAATGCACTAGATCTAATGCAAGTACATCGTCCTCCGACTGCAGATTGCGCTAAAGCAAATTCGACAAGATAATTCAACCAATTCAACTCCAAAGCCAAAAAATGATTCCTTGATGCAGCAGGTTTTATTGTTGCCTCTTGCTTGTTCATATTTGGTGCTTATGGTTTTTCTCATCTTTGAAATTTGTGATTTTCCTTTAGTTTGTTCATTATGATGGTCCTGGAGTTAAAAGATTATAATTTTTGTTAAGGCTAAAGTTTTGCTCCAATCATCCTTGACAAGTAGATGTCAGCTGGTAAGTTTCTTGATGGAATAGGTAGAAGGTGTGGGTTATAGGAGATTGATCTTGGAAACTGGGGTATGTCATATGCAGTAAGTCTTTAGTAGGTGTCCGACTCATATTGTGAGCCTGAGAGGAGGGATTAGAACGACTTTTGATCAGCATAGAAAGCTTTAGCATATTCTTTTTGCTGGTTATTCCAGGGAACTAGATTTTGAAGGAGATCTGAGAAAAAATTGGTTACAAACTGAAGGACAGAAAAGTTCAAATGAATGGTGTAATGACAAAGGAATGAATCAGCATTCATGAAGTATCTCTTTGAAATATCTCTTTAAACTGCCAAATAAATGCGGCGAGGAACCTTTAGCGTAGCTAGCCAGATTAGTCATTGTGGAAAGGTTTTTTTCCGGTACAGATGTAGAATAATGAGGGAAGTTGTCTCCAATTTAATCTTAGCCCAGGGTATCATTGCTTTATGGACGAGAAGCGATTATTTGTCCAAGTCTTGAGGTCTTTTTCTTGGATTTTGCACTGGAGTGTAATGGTTATCAAAGATAATGGTATTACTATTGTGGTCAATGTTATTCTGCAAAGAGCAGCGAATATAGCATTTTTAAGCTATATATTTCTCTGAATTCCACTACCTCTCCTATAACAAAAGCACTTCATGCCCTTTTCTCTAGCGCAAGTATCAAATTAAAATGATAGACTTGTATGTGTCAAAAATAGACGTTTCTTTGCAGGGATTTTACTACATAGGAGTTTTAATGTTTTTTTTTTTTGGATGACAGTGGTGTCGAGGCCATCTTGTGTGCACCTTGACTAATTCCACCAGGTACCTGCTACCTCCCACCAGCATAGGTATCGTGTAACCTACTAAGGTTTGGGCAGATAAGAAGAAATCTCCTAGTCTTTCCTGCCTCCTTTTGGAGTTTGAACCTAAGACCTCATGGTTCTCCTCCACTTCTTCATTGACCACTAGGCAACATGATTGAGTGCATAAAAGAGTTTTTGGTTTTAAAGTTGAAAGAAAGGAGCACACCCCATGGCTTGAGGCATATGGCTTATTTGGCCTAGATAAAATCCGCTCTCTTCTAGTTTTGCTTTTTTCTAGGACAAAAGTATAGGGCTCAAAGGAGAAATAAGGGAGGTGGATAATTTGTGGTGCTAATGGGAGCCATATTTTACCCAATAGGGAAGAGCTGAACAAAGATAACCTGATGATCAGGGATAGCATATCTAATACAATACATATTTTGAACGTGAAAAATTATTATCGGGAAAAGGAAATGTTGAATGAGTTATAATAAACTATGGGATTTTGAAATCTTTCGCCTTGACAGTTATCTGTTGTAAAGGAACTTGATATAAAAAATTAACTTGAGACATTGCTCTGAACATTTAGTTGGATTTGACATTTTTTTTTATTATTATTATTTTATATTTCGAATGCCAACATGCATCCATCATCTTTCTCTCTTTTCTCCACTTATCTGGGCTGGTGGTTTGGAGGGGTATTGTATTAAGAGGGCTTTTGCTAACTCGAGCTATTTTGTGAATAAAGCATCTTTGGGCTCAAGTAAGCTCAACATTGGTTTAGATATTTACTTATACTGGATGAGGGTGTGCTCAAGTTTGAGCCCACATTTAAGGGACTAACCTTGTGTTAAGCTCGTTTGCGTTCATGAGACCATCTTACCTTTTTTACTTGAAGTATCTAAAAGTATAAATAGAAGCTATTAAATATCTCTTATATATGTTATATCTTTGATGGTCAAAATCCGTTTCTCTGCAACACATTGAAAAGATTTTTATTTACTTTATTTAATTCTAAAATTTGCTTAAGTTATATAAAACTTTATAATTTCCCAATGGGCCTGAAAATATCCACATGGACTGAAGTTCGAGTTTGAGCTCATCCTGAGCTCGTTTACATATCGACACGAGTCACACTCAACTCTCCAGATTAGGGGTGTTCGTCGGTCGATACGGTACGATATTTGGACATTTCGGTATTCGATTTCGTAAAATGCTATACCAATACCGTACCTAATTAAATTCGGTATGGTTTGTTTTCTCCTTTCAGTAACTTCGGTTTATTCAGTTTGAATACTAATTAGTGCGTAGAGTCATAGGCGGTAAATATTCTCAATTGAAGTATTCAAAAGTACAAAACTAAAAACGTTTTGTCGACAAAAATTTTGTCGAAAACTAGCAAATACCAACCTAGAGAGAGAAAACTTAGAGAAATATCTTGTTACTTGCTTAGAGTATTTGATGAACTTAGAGAATAAGGGAAAGTAAAATTTTAGAATTCTTATATTTATGTTATAATTAATAAAATGTGTATTATATTTAATGGACTATTTCATTAGTAGAAATTGGAATCACTTGGCTCCCAGACACTTTTCCCTAGACCTTTCTCTCTCGTACTTTCTAGGATTGCAGAACACCCTTTTCCGTCGTACTCTTTCACCAGAGTCTAACATTTCTTCCTTCTAACCCAGTTTTCACCCACTGTGATTACTATTAAATCTTTTTCCTTTTCTTATTATCCAAGTAGAAGAAAATACTCACGTGGGAGAAAGCAGGATCTATTTCAATGCCGGCTTCAAATCTTTTGATATCACCAGATGGAATTCCAACAAAGACATGTGGTTCGAAAGAGTGGAGAGAAGTCGCAATATGATGAGACGCTCAACCATGGGCAGAAAGACAATGGAATGGATCTGCTACACACTTAAAGAAGCATCGAAAGATCAGAAGAATTTTGTAAAGAGGTAGAAAAATAAGGACCAGCTGTTAGAATACTTCTGTGCTAGGAAATTCAATGCCTATGGAAGATATATGAGTATATTGTCATTGAAGGGAGAAGACAGATCAGTCATTACTATCCCTGAGCTGGCCTTGAATGCAGGCTGGAAAGACACAGCATTTAAGATAGAAAGGTTTATTAATAGTGTCCCTCAGCTGAATGTCACGGTACCACCCAAAACTACTGAGGCCAACTACCCTTACGTGAAATTAGTTAAGGAGAGTAAATGGCAATCCAGTACTCTCCGTGAGGCAGCTGTCAGTATAAAAAAAGAGACATCTCTATTTTGGAACCGCCTGGATTGAAGGACATTGGGATTTTGAAAAAGATGCATTATTGGGTATTTCGGAAAGGAACTCACCAAGAGACGCACGTTAGCAGACATAAGGAGATGGGCTTCTGTTTCTTGTAACAAAGCTTTTGGGGTAAACATGTATGAGATGACGGGGAATCTGCTCTTGTTCGAATTTTCGAATAGATGCATTGCTGAGCAGATTCTCCAAGGTGAATGGAGATGGAAAAAGTGCAAGCTGCATCTGGAATGGTGGAACCCCATTGCAGGCTGCATATCGAACTCCCTAACTGTTAAAACCAGTTGGATTAGAGCCATGGGAATTCCTCTACATCTGTGGTCACAGAAGATCTTCAAAGAAATATGAGATCTCTGCGGGGGATGGAAAGCTACTGAAGAAACAGATCTTAAAAACCATCTCAAGTGGGCTAGAATTGAAATCGTTGGTGACGACAGGAATATACCTAGTGAGGTAGTGATTGAAAGGGATGGGATCAGATTTTTCATCCCAATCTGGGCTGAAAAACAGGCAAGAATTGAATTGAAGCCGACGTCAAACTCAGAGATCGTAGGAGAAGAGAAGGGATCGAAATACATGAAAGACCGATGGACAAAGGAACCCTATGAGCTAGTAAAGGAGCATGGTAGCCAGATAGCTGTAGATGGGATGGGATACGAGCACGTGGGGAGTGCTGCTTCGTATTTCAAAAATAAGGGAAAGGCACATGATATGCATATGGATGGTCCAGGGTTTAAATTAACATATTTGGGCCTTAATGAACCCAATTCTGAGACGAAATCAAATGGGCCTGACTTTGCAGCCCAAGTCATTTTTAATGACTTTTTTATGGAAGCCCACTGAAGATAAAAGACTCGTCTCTTTTATAGTGGAGTTGAGATGTGTTTCTTGCTCGGACAAAGTGGCACTTAAAGAGATCAACGCAAGGGCTCTTAACCCTACTGAAAATCTCGAAATTATGACACATGCAGAGACACAAATGACTCGCGACCAGTCAGAAGGTGAAGCAGAAGCAGGGAAACATGGACAGAAGGCAGACGATGATATGGTTTGTATTAAAATAGGGGAAGGCCAATTTGGCAGCAGACAAGAGCACCAACAACATCTGTGTCATCTTAATTCTGGAATCAATAATCAAGATTGGGAGGTGGAGGATGCTACATCTTTTAGTACAACACCATGATTTAGTAATGGAAAAAGAGATGGACGCGACACTTTGGGTTCATCAGAATATGATCAAATTGGGCAAAATGTTCGGAGTAGATTTTCAAGGCCATGAAGAAGAACCTCTGGAGTTACTTATGCAAATAGATAGCTGCAGACAAGTCAGAAGATTGGAGACAGATGTGGATGTTAAGAAACAAAGATACATTGGAGTTAAAAGGTTGAGCCTCTTTTGATGTTAAATTCAAGAGTGATGGGAAAAGAAATAGGGGGAAAGATCTGTCTATTATTGCATTATGAAGATCAATTTAGTATCATGGAATGTGAGGGGATTAAATGACAAGAAGAAAAAGGAGATTATAAAGGGTCTAGTGTTCAACTGGAAGGCATGCATTATTTGCTTGGAAACAAAATTAGAGGGGAAATCAAGGAGTCTGTCAGTCAAATTTGGGGTGGGAGATGGGTGGGGGGTACGCATGTCTAGAAGCTAGTGATACGAGAGGGGGGTATTATGTTGCTATGGGATTGCAGAGTTTGGAAAGGGGAGGTTTTACAGATTGGTGCTTATACTTTGACATGCAAATTTGAGGATCTTTTACACAATTTTGCATGCCATATAACAGGGGTATATGCTCCCAATTGTAGAATAGAAAGGAGAATAGTATGGAGGGAAATTGGTGCAGTGAGGGGTTTGATGGAAGGTCCTTGGGCAGTTTTTGGTGACTCTAATGTCACGAGGTACTCATATGAAAAAAGGGAATGCTTGAGGAGGTCCAGAGAGATGGTGGAATTCTCAGACTTTATATAAGACATGGAACTGATCGATCCTCAACTAGAAGGGGGTTCTTATACCTGGTTCAAAGGGGATAATCATACAACTGCTTCTAGAATTGACATATTTCTAATTTCAGAAGAATGGGATGACAATTTTAGATATATCAAGCAAACTCTCCAACAAAGGTTGATCTCTGACCTTATCCCTGTGTCCTTACGTTATGGTGTTTGGGAGCAAGCTAAATCATATTTTAAGTTTGATAAATGGTGGCTGAATACTGAAGGTTTTGTAGACAAAATCAGAAAATGGTGGACATCTTTTAAATTTTCAGGAAGGCCAGACTATATTTTAGCTTGTAAACTAAAAGCTCTCAAAGGCAAACTGAAAGAATGGAGTAGAAGTAGTAAGGGAAATCTGGGAATGCAAAAATCAAAGCTGTTGATTCAATTGGCAGGTTTTGATTCAATACAACAAACAAGAGCTCTGACAGAGGAGGAATCGGTGAGGAAGGCAGCTATTCTCGCGGAATATGAGGATCACCTCAAGAATGAAGAAATTGCATGGCGACAGAGATCCAGGGCCCTTTCGCTCAAAGAGGGGGACAGAAATACAAAGTTTTTTTATCGAACTGCCAATGCACACAAGAGATGCAACAATATTGACCAACTAGTGATTTAGGATGAAACAGTGGAGGAGCCAAACATAATTAAGAAAGAGATTATTGAATTCTATAAGAATTTATATACAGAGTCTGAAGAGTGGAGACCTTCAGTCAGATTTGACAATTGTCCCACAATTTCAAAAGAGGAGTGTCCACAAAGCAAATTTGAGGAGCAAGAGGTCTTGAGCTGCCTGAAGATGTGTGCAAGTGACAAGGCCCAGGTTCTGATGGATACACAATGTGCTTCTTCATCAAGTGTTGGGGTATATTGAAGCAGGACATTATGGAGGCTTTCAACAACTTCCACTCCCAAGAAATGTTTGAAAAAAGCTTCAATGCAACATACATAGTTCTGATCCCTAAGAAGACAGGGGCTAAAGAATTGAGAGATATCAGGCCAATTAGCATGATAGGGAGTTTTTACAAGTTGATCTCAAAAGTTTTGACTGAAAGACTCAAGAGGGTGGTTGACTAACTAGTAGATGCTCAACAGATGGCTTTCATCAAAGGAAGACAAATATGGATGCAGTTTTGACTGCAAATGAAGCTGTGGACTCGAGAATCAAACAGAAAAAGTCAGGAATTGTGTGTAAACTAGATATTGAGAAAGCTTATTATCATGTCAACTGGAGATTCCTGCTGAAAATCTTAGAACAAATGGGTTTTGGGGAGAAATGGATCAATTGGATGAAATTCTGTATCTCTACTGTCAGTTTTCCATCCTCATAAATGGGTCGCCTGAAGGTTTCTTTCCTGCTCATAGAGGTTTAAGACAAGGAGATCCTCTATCTCCCTTTCTTTTCATAATAGCCATGAAAGGTCTGAACAACATGATTAAGTCAGCAAAAGTCAATGGATGGATTAAAGGTTTTGAGGTTGCCAGGAATGGAACTAACAGTCTAGAGATCACACATCTCCATATGCTGATGACACTCTAGTTTTCTGTGATGCTGAAGATGAGCAGTTGAGATTTCTGAGAATTATTTTGGTTTTGTTTGAGGGTATTTCAAGACTTCAAATTAACTTGAAAAAGAGCCATATTTTCCCCGTTAACGCAGTTTCTAATATGGAACAATTGACACTCCTACTGGGAGGAAGTAGGAACTCTACCTACTGTTTACCTTGGGATGCCTTGGGTGCAAAATCTAAATCCAAAAAATTTGGAGTTCAGTTATTGAAAAATGTGAGAAGAAGTTATCCAGGTGGAAAGCACAATATCTATCGATGGGAGGAAGGCTTGTCCTAATTAACTCAGTATTAGATTCACTTCCTACATATATGATGTCACTGTTTCCAATTCCAGCCGGAGTTATTCAGAGATTGGACAGACTCAGAAGGTCTTTCTTTTGGCAAGGGAATAAGAAGAAAAAGGTCTTCCATTTGGTCAAATAGAAATCTCTCACAGTTGAGAAAAGGCAAGGTGGTTTGGGTATCAGAAACTTGAAGAATCAAAGCAAGGCTCTCAAAATGAAATGGCTATGGAGCTACTCCCAAGAACCTCAAACCTTATGGAGCAATGTGATCAAAGTTAAGTATGGTGAGGAAGATAACTAGGTGTCAAAGAAAGTCAGCACATCATATGGAGTTAGTGTGTGGAAATCTATCAGGGCACTCTGGCCTATAATGAAGAATCACTCCTTCATTAGAGTGAAAAATGGTAACAAAACTTCATTTTGGAATGATAACTGGTTGGGACATAGATGTTTAAAGGAACTTTTCCCTGATATGTTTGGTCTGGCACAAAACCAACAGAAGATGTGGACTTCTCAAGGCTGGGACCTTGTACTTAGAAGATTGTTGTATGACTGGGAGATAGTAAGACTGACCGACCTTACAACAATCTGGAAGCATTTAAAGAAATACAGAATGGGGTGGACTCACTATGGTGGCATAGTCACAACATAGGTGTTTACCGGGTAAAGGCAGCATATAAGATTTTGAACCACACTGATCTATAGATAACAAATTGGCATGGAAGCATATATGGAGAACCAAGATTCCCTACAAGGTAGGTTGTTTCACTTGGCTACTAGCAAATGAGGCTGTTTTAACCCAGGATAATCTCATAAAGAGAGGGATCTCATGTGCTCAAGATGCTTTCTATGTGGGGAAAATGCTGAGACAGTTAGCCATCTATTTTTACATTGCAATATAACAGACCAACTATGGAAAATCTTTATTAGTCTCAGGGGTATTTCATGGACAATGCCCGGTAGGATTACTGAAGTTCTTTTCAGTTGGGATGAAGCCGGAGCTGAAGCAACAAACAGAGATAGATGGAGGACTGTCCCAGCATGTATATGGTGGAAGGACAGCATGTATATGGTGGACAATCTGGAAAGAGAGGAATTTTGGATGTTTTGAGGACAGAAGCAACTCAGTGCAGAAGATCAAGCTTAATTGTGTTCTACTCTTTTGTTTTTGGTGTAAACAGATTTACACAAAAGATACTGTGTCAATCTTAGGTATTCTAGGATCTTGCTAGGATTGCATACCAGCTCTCTTATTTGTACTTACCTGTAAAATGTACTGATCTTATTAATATATACAAACATTATCAGTTAAAAAAAAATTAATAAAATGAAGTATTGTGTAATATAATTTATATTTCGGTATGGTATTGGTATTTCGGTATTTATTTTAAAATACCAAATATCATACCTAATACCAATTTTTTTTTAATCTTAAATCAAATACCACACCGAATACCACAATATCGAATACTTAATACCAAAATTTTCGGTTTCGATACGGTAATTCGGTATTTACCAAATTATGCACAGTCCTACTCCAGATCGAGTTTAAAGCTTGATTAATATTGGAGCTTGACTTATAGTAACTACTCAAAGTTTGTATATGCAGAACTTTGGGGTTCAGGATTGGTGGTTCATAATATTAACAAGTGGTACTTAGAGAAGATCATATATCTTATTTCGCTAAAACAGCCTTTTGTTGATTTCATTCTCCTGTAAAACATCTTTCTATGTGGTTCAACATGATGCTTGTGCAGCCCTAAAGAAAAAAGAACATTGATGAGAATAACAAGTTATTACGTGTGCCTTGCGTTTTATAATCAATCCTTTTCTATAAGCTGTCAAATTTTTGCTCTTTAAGCAGACAGTGGTTTAATTGATTTCACATATCAGCATACCTGCTGCGCTGAATTCATCAAAGTTTTATTTACGGGGGATGATTTTCTTTACAGGTTAATAGCTTGCGGCAGGAGCTACAACTCTTGGCTTCAAATAGATCTGTTACAATTGTGACATCAAGTGGATCAGGTTTCTGTTACTACAGATTGTTAGTTGTATATGGAAGCAATTAAATATTCTTCCACCTTACACCTTCAAGTGGAAACAACTGGCCTTTTATGCCAGGAGTGTCTTAGGACATCTCTATTGTCATTTCTTGATCTACTGAGACAAATTGTGGTCTCACTGTCAGTGTTGTACATGCCTTGCAAATTAAAATCTCCCAACCTGTAACGATCTTTCAGCCTGCTTCATTTACAGTATTATTTATTGCAGTGACCATTGACATTTTGCAAATTATTTCACGCATTTAACTTGGTTTTTCAAATTCTATGCAGGTTCTAGCAGATACACTATAATCATTGTTGTTGTGGTCATGGGGTATGGTTATATTTGGTGGAAGGTAACACCTTTATTTCTTTCTGCAAAATTGTATTTCATAAATAATGTTGATGCAAAATTAATGTCTTTCTTTACCAGGGACATAATTATTTGCACCCAACATTATTGATGACATACAATTCATGTTTAAAGTAACTATCCCCATTCAATGCAAAAATTATGTTTCTAATTCATGGTTCAAGTAACTGTCCTCCATTTGATGATTTGCGGCACCATCCTTATCTCAAGGAATGGGGTGATTGAGTACGAAGTGTTCCCTTACTGTTAAGGGTTTATTTCCTAATATGAGGCTTCCAAACAAATTGTTGAGGTAAAAGGCAATCGTCATAGCCAATCTTAGGTATATGCTTTTAGTCAAACATGAACCTTATAATTATTTTTTGGTAAATGAGAGGGAGCCTAATAGTTAATTATTGCCTGCTATTTCGGATGCCATAGGCTCGAATATTCTCTTCCCAGCTTCTTTAACAACTCCACCTTAGAATTGAAATGCATGCTTGTAGGGTTGGAAGCTTCCTGAATTAATGTTTGCAACCAGGCGGAGCTTATCTGATGCATGTGCTAATGTGTCCAAACAGCTCGAGAGTGTATATACATCTATTTCTGTAAGTTCTTGATTCCTGATTTACTCTTCTTATAAATCTATACTATATTAAAAGCACGAAGGCCCTTAGCGAAAGGTCGTTTGCCTTTTTTACTATTTAAAGTTAGAGTTCGCATTGGATGACTTCAAAATCAACTAAATTTTAGGTATTAAAATTTTCATTATTTGTGTTACTTTGTAAGGATTCCTAATATATAGGACTTCAAAATCAATTAAGTCTTACCATATAAAAATCATTTTTTTATTTAAACTAGATAACATGAATATAATATTATATGTGAATTCAAATAGGAGCGTTCTTGCCAATATTCGTCGATAAAGTATCTATTGTTTTATTTCTTATAACTCTTATGACTATTTTATAATCTAAAAGTTTAATCTTATTGGTATTTAATCTTCCCCAATAAGGACGCAAGATATCAGGAAAATAAAGACAATAGAAAAAAGATTACGGAAAGCTGTTTCAGACATGGAAACTCCAACACTTATTGATTCTTTATTTTTTTTTTTTGATTTACTACATCAACCTCTGCTATTGTATTTTAATCACATAAGAAGAATTCAGGAAAACTAATTCTTAAAAGTTTGATCGATAGTTTATATCCCTTTAACTATTTGATATTTGATATATATATATATAT